>JAHKKF010531515.1:0-11929 GCA_019740295.1 Labeo calbasu | reverse complement strand
CCACCATGCTTCACGGTCTTCAGAGTGTACTGTGGCTTGAATTCAGTGTTTGGGGGTCGTCTGACAAACTGTCTGCGGCCCTTGGACCCAAAAAGAACTTACTTTCATCAGTCCACAAAATCTTTCTCCATTTCTCTTTAGGCCAGTCGATATGTTCTTTGGCAAATTGTATCCTCTTCAGCACATGTCTTTTTTTTAACAGTGGGACTTTGTGGGGGCTACTTGCTGATAGATTAGCCTCACACAAGCATCTTCTAATTGTCACAGTACTCACAGGTAACTTCAAACCATCTCTGATCTCCCTGGAGCTGATCATTGGCTGAGTCTTTGCCATTCTATTGTTCGATCCATTCGAATAGTAGTCTTCCATTTTCTTCCACGTCTCTCTTGTTTGGCTTTCCATTTTAAAGCATTGGAGATCATTTTCTGCATTTCTTTATGTTTTCCCCTCTCCAATCAACGTTTTAATTAAAGCACGCTGTTCTTCTGAACAATGTCTGGCACAACCCATCTTTCTCAGGTTTTCAGAGAGAATTGCATGTACAACATGTGCTGGCTTCATCCTTAAATAAGGGCCACCTGAATGACACCTGTTTCTTCACATAACAAATGACCTCACTGATTGAACTCCACACTGCTATAATTTTGAACACGCCCCTTTTACTTAATTATTTAATTACACAGACTCAGGAGCATTCATATCATGAATGTTGGGTCTGTTGGTTTCTCTGACTCTACTACACCTACTGGTAAATTATTTGCCATGTAATAATATGATTTATACCAAAAACAGTGATTTGATCTGGTTAGTCATGTTGGACTGCTATTATTTTGAACACAACTGTACATGATATGATCATTTATCATAACCTAGATGTGCTATGTTTGACAAAAACCTGGCTAAAACCAAATGATTACATTATCTTAAACGAATCTATCCGTCAAGATTACATAAGATTACATGTTATAAACATAAGCCATGGCTAAAAGACAAAGGGGGAGGTGTTTCGACAATTTATAGCAATATTTTCAGTGTTTCTCAGAGAACAGGTTTCAAGTATAACTCGTTTGAAGTAAAAGTGCTTCATGTAACATTATCCAGAGAAACTAGTATTAATAATAAATCCCCCGTGACGTTTGTACTTGCTACTGTATACAGGCCACCAGGGCACATGTCAGGTCCCACTCATTGTCAAAATCATACTCTGGAGTTAATACTGTCACATGGAATTGATGTAAATGTTGTTGAAATTTTAAAATGTATACGATATTTAATAGGGAGCCAGTGCAGTGTTGACAGAACCGGGCTAATATGGTCATACTTAGCAATCTTTCCTTCGAAAACCACATTTCTAGCATTTGCAAAACTGCTTTTATTCATCTCAAAAATATCTTAATTACGACCTATGCTCTCAGTGTCACATGTTGAAACTTTAATTAATGCGTTTATGACCTAAAGGTTAGACTATTGTAATGCTTTACTGGGTGGTTGTTCTGCACGCTTAATAAACAAACTCCAGCTGGTCCAAAATGCAGCAGCTAGAGTTTTTACTAGAACCAGAAAGTATGACCATATTCCCCGGTTCTGGGAAACAATCTACCCAACACTGTTCGGGACGCAGACACACTCTGTGAGTTTAAATCTAGATTAAAGACCCATCTTTTTAATCTGGTTTACACATAACACATCAACAGCCTGGCTTCTTTTTTTCGTTTTTTTTTCTCCATTCTGTGGAGAAACACAGATGGAGTTTTGGTTCCTTGCTGCTGTCGCCTCTGGCTTGCTTAGTTGTGGACACTTTTTCTTCAAATGATATTGTATTCTATTTGAACTGAACTGAGCTAGATGATGACATCATTGAATCCAATGATGAACTGCCTTTACCTGAAAACTGAGTGTTTACTGTTGCCCTTTTACATTATTGATGCACTATTTCCTATTTAATACTGTACAGCCACTTTGTCACAATTCTGTATTGTTAAAATCCACAACCTGAAAAGGCAAAGGCAAATATGTGCAAAAACAACTAGAATTCACAAGCCCTTCTACAGAGAGCAGTACATTCACCTAGTGGTTAAAATATGATATTGCTTGATAATTATGCTCACTACACCACCAGATGGCACCAATCTGACTTCAGAAAATTGTTTTCTATAGGCCAGGTCTCTACTTTAAACTGAAATACAGCATTAATTAAAAAATAATAAAAATTATATATATATATATATAAATTTTCTATTATATTCAAAGGGGAAAAAATAGATCATAATTATTGCATAAATATTAATTATTATCATAAAATTCTCTCAAAACACCACAAAAAAAAAAGAAAAAAATATTATTGAACAAAAATACATTTGATTGATTTTACTGAAAAAAAAAAAAAAAAAAAGATTTCAGGGGTCCGGTCACTTTTGACTGTGAAGGTCCCGAGTGTGACTGGAAAACGAAGAACCCCAGAGGGTTAAAAGCGGTATATAAATAAAGGTGACTCCACTGATTTGAGTCTTACTTCACAGGCAGGTCCTTCAGGGTGTTTTTCCTACCACTGCTATGCTGATGACACTGAGCATTGTAGTAAAGGGGACTCACGTCAACAATGACGTTGTGATTTTTGGGTCACATGTCACTCAAGGTGCGGATGTGAGTATATCAGATGACCAGTTCCCACCTTGCTTGGTTCAATGCATCAGTCAAGGACTGTTAATTCGGCAATAGGTTCAATAATTTGAGCACTCTGCTCAATTGCACTCTGGAGGGAGTTGGTCAACTGAGTTATCTGAAAATTTGATGGTTTAGCTAGCTAGTAGAGCCTTGGATCATCGACACAAGAAAGACACAATTGTAATAAAATTAATTAAATTTATTAACAATAGATATGCAAGAGTAAATACAACAACTAGTGATAAAACCAATAAATGAATATGCACTGCTAATAGATAATAGGCAACTACACATGAAAGAAAGTATCAAATAAGTCATAAAACAAATAAATGGAGTGAATACAGAATGGCAGAATGCAATGCTGTTGAGCTGAATGTAGCAATGGAAGAGATTTCTATGGTAATGTTGCTTATGAAAAACCACTTAATGGCTCTGGTAGACTTAAATGCAATATAGCTATCGTTTGAAATGCTGAACCCAAGTAAATGTTATCTAAACAGGTTAGAAAACATAGGCTGCAGGTATAAACTAAGCAAAGGTCTTTAGGATAGAGGTTTGGTAAGTTTATAGTTACGTTCCACGTGGTCGGGTGATCAGTCTGGCGGCAGAGACGTCTTCCACTGGTGATGCAGATTGCGTACAGTAGGGAGGGCACAGAGTTGCGTTCCGGTAGCCGTCGATGCGCTGACCTGGAGAATGCTGAACTTCTGTTATGCCAAAGGGGTCCTTAGAGCATGGACCGGGCAGCTGGGTCAAATGGGTCTTCACAGGGTCCTTTGCAGCCGGGCTGCGTCGTCGAGGAGCCGTGTGTTTCAGGCAGTGTCTGCCTATGCGGAGGTCCTTTGCGGACTGGGCTGCGCTGCTTTCGGAGTGGCAAGAGTCAGACGGGGTCCATCACTGCTGGGTCCTTTGCAACTGAAGGGCAGCCGAATGCAATATAGAAGGTTACTCAAGAGCTGAGCTGAACATTAGCTGTCTTGAAGTCTCTTTCCTCATCAGGCCAGAAACTCAGATGTGGTATTTGTAAGTGTCCTTTCCCTCACAGGATTGGAACTCAGAACACAGATGGTCTGTTACAGTCTCTCTGGATGAAAGACTCAGAACGTTGTTGATCTGCTGTTGTCTCAACCTTGTTGGAGACTCAGAACAAGGTGTGTCTTTTGAAAGGGTACATGTATCCCTTTCTGATGAGGAGGAGATTGGAATCTGGTGCCTCTCCATTCCAGGAATGTGATTGGCCGCTTGTGTCCGCGGTGGCCATGGTGTTGCCTGCCCTAGTGTGGAACTTATTTGCATATAGTAGAGTACAATGTTAAACAGTGTCTTTAACATTTTACCCATGCAGTATTTCTTTACCAAACCTCTTTCAAATAGTTATGCACATCATGAGGAGCAAAAAGAGTCCACATGATAGGAAACTGTTAAACAATCGCTCATTTATACCATAATATGTTATTAGGCCTGCTTCCGTGAACTGTTATGTTAACAGTCAATGGCCATCAACATAAACTGTACTTTATGTGAGGGTGACGTGAATACGGTTAGGGTTACGACAATTTAAGGTCTCCAAATATAGGTATGAATGGATTTGAATGGATCTCTGTGGCCTTTTTTTGTTTCGGCTGCTGCTGTTGCACCCAGAGTTCTGAAGAAATTTTTATGGCAGTCATTCCTAAACCTTAGGATTGATGAGGGTCAACCCATAGCCCAGTGAGAAGTCCTCTTTTAGGTGGTCGTGGGTGCAGAAGGTCTCCCTCCCTGTCCTGCTGGAGGTGTCTGGCAGTTGTCTTGGCATCTTATCTGATGTTTCTGAACATTTGTTTATTCTACTCCACCAAGAGCCAATCACAGTGTGGCACATCTCCCTCCAAAACTGGCAGTTAGGAAGGGCTCTGCCATAAACTGATCCTTGGAATGCCATCTTGACTGTTGTTCACTACAGCATGATGATCCAACAATACCTGCATGGATCTCAGACTGCTTGGTGGACATCTAAGCATGGATGAAGTAACATCACCTGCAGCTCAACCTAGCAAAGACAGAGCTTCTCATCTTCCCAGCCCCCCCATTAGTACAGCACCAGTTGACCATCCAGATGGTTCATCAGCAACAATCCCATCGAGTTGTGGTGCTTGATGATCTCTGACTTTTAAGGACTTTTATTACAAAAATAGCACAATCACGTAGGTTTGAGCTATATAACATTAGAAAGATCAGGCCTTTTGTAACAGAACTTGCTACTCAGTCTTTTGTCCAGGCCCTTGTCATTTCTAGGCTATGCAATGCTCTTCTAGCTGGACTGCCAACATGTACAGTCAGACCTCTGCAAATGATTCAGAATGCAGCAGCATTTCTTGTTTTCAAAGAGCCCAAGAGAGCCCATGTCACACCACTTCCTGGCTGGCTTCGAGTTGCAGCTCGCATCAAGTTAAAGTCATTGGTGCTTGCCTACAGAACAGCCACGGGCTCCGCACCCTCCTACCTCTGCTCGCTCTTATGAGTCTACACCCCCTCGAGAAGCCTGCTTGAGCAGTGAGCAGCGCCTCACTGTTTCATCGCAGAGAGGCACAAAATGACTCTCAAGGAAGTACTCTTTCACTGTTCCTCACTGGTGGAATGACCTACCTAAAACCATAAGGACAGCTGAATCCCTCACAAGTTTCAAGAAACAACTGAAAACTCATCTCATCCATGAAAAAAAAAAAAATAAATAAATAACTTTTTCTGTGCTCTTATCTTCACTTAATATCTTCCTGTCCTAGCCTTAACTGTTTTGAACAATGACTGAAGACTTGCATAATGGACATTTCCCATGTTTATTGCCATCTTATGATGATGAATCGCTTGTTGTTTTCCTGCCAAATTATTACATGTAAATTAAAATGTAAATGAATCTTTTTTGGCTTTTTATACATCAGTTTTAATTGGTTCATTCTTTTATTTTTTTCAATCTAAAACAGTTTTAGCGAGAGAGGAAGTCAACACACACTTCTAACTAATGGCCACATACAAGATGTCTCTTTACTCAACAGATCAAGCAACCTCTCTGAAGAAACACAACCGCAGCAGCTTTCAGAATGACTCCGTATGATCTTCTAGATTCACACCTCGTTTCTTTTCCTTTTTTTTCCCCTTTCCCTTGTCTACAGGACAAAAGACCATTTATGTGTATCTATAACATGCACACAGAGAATGAGCATGTGAGCTAGGAGGGTCAAAATCTGTTGTGGGACGATTCACACACATTGAGTGTGTTCAACAAATAGTCTTATTAGATCAGACATTGAACAACTGAAGAAAATGTTACACATGTTTGTTTTGTTCTGTTTGTGCTGGGGGAGTCTGAACAGTAAGTTATAATTGTTTTTTTTTTTTTTTTAAAAGGCTTAATATATTATCTGTTTTAGAACAGTGTAACAAACTACTGCTACTTATCAGATTAGATTATTTTCACTTTGCTGTTATCTCAGATCAAATTAAACAACTAAGGTATTGTGAGATCTTGAAATTTTTAAACTGTAATTTAAATTGTAATAATGCCTGGAAAAGTCATGAAAAATATTACAATGGTAAAAGTCACAGAGAATAAATGTCTATAGTTAAAAAAAAAAACAACAACCACAGGAAGTGAATCCTCCACTGAGCCACTTTCACATCTCAAGCCATTTGTTTGGTCGTTTCTTTGTATGTTTGTTTGTTTGTTTTTTGTTTGTGATTTTTAAATATATTAACATAAACGATTGTTACCAGACACATGGAATTCCTGCCCAGCAAACTCTTAAAAATGATCATGAATAATAACAAAAACAATGTAAACTCATTGGTCAAAAAGCAATTCACACATAGTTTCAAAGTGCAGTTGATTTCAAGCTTAGTAAACCATCAGGAGCCTTAACCTGTTTAAAATCTGTTTTGTTTGTACTGAAGGTGTTTTTGTTGCTCTGACAGATGAAATTAGGTCAGTGTCAGTGATAGAGGGAAATTCTGTCATTTTACGCATGGATGTTACTGAAATACAAGACGACGACAATATACTGTGGAAATTTGGAGCTGACCATTTTCTCATAGCTAAAGTCAACAGAGATAAGCAAATCTTCTCCACTTATGATAGACCTTATGGACTATTTAGAGACAGGCTGAAGCTGGACAAACAAACTGGATCTCTGATCATCACAGACATCAAAACTCAACATGCTGGACATTATCAACTCGAGGTAATTGGTGCAAAATGGTCATCAAAAACATTCAATGTTTTTGTCTATGGTGAGTAGAAAAGAAAATCACATATTCTTATTTTAATAATAATTAATTAATTATAATATTAATTAATTAATATATTATTTTGGACTGTTCTCAGAGGTCCACTTATAATGTTTTTTTTTTTTTTTTTTTTAAGTTAGAGGCTATTTTCTGTTCTGTTTTGACCCCCCTCATCACCCACTGTTATGACTGGCTAACAGTCGTGTATATTTGACAGCCTACATCTTTTACAGATGGATGCATAAATGCATATCAAACTGATCCTCTCTATACACAAAATACACAAACTGCGTAGGGCCGCCGAATCACCAGAGGGCCCCCTTGCTCTCAAAAATTATTTATTTAGTTTTGAAGTAGGTCAGCGATTATCAAAACATGAATGTTAATTTATCTTAATGCGGTGCACTGTCGCCCTTTTGACATAACAATCAGTCAAATCATGTAACGTGAATGTGATTCAGTTGAACGAATTAACATTTAAAACAAGTTGATAGCGCACTGAGCCACGGAAGAGAAAGCTGTTTCCCAAGCGCTTTCCGTGAGTGCGATTCGAGATTGGGGTGAAACACGGTCAAATGCAACACAGCTTTGTGTAGAGCCCCCTGAACTCCAAGGTCAGCAATGTATTAACAAAGACAAAGCTATAGTGAGAACATCCCTGGTGAAAAAAACAGCATATGCTGGTAGGTATGCTTTGATGCTGGAATGCTGGTTAGGTAGGTTTTGATGCTGGTTTAAGCTGGTCCTTTGCTGGTTTATGCTGGTGTAACGGAGTTAGAATTGTTATTGTGAATCCTCCTGAATTCAGCGGCAGCTATTTATCTGTTGTAAGGGTGCCTTTAGGTATGTTTTTGTATATTTTTCAGTTTATTACAACTGTTCTGTTTCATACAAAATATGGTCGCGTGTTGCGATACTTCTATTGGTTTATATGTAAATTATGTTGACGTACTTTTGTAATGCAACACAACAGCAGTTGCAGTAAGAAATAATAAAATAATAAAAACAGCTACTCACACTTATGTGGTGTGTTGTTACTTTTGGATGTAATATAGTCGTCACAGCATTGTCTTTTAGTTTCAATCTTTCTGAAAGTCTTATGTCGAATTGTGCCTTGTTTGTTAACGAATCCATGGTGTCACGAACCTGGTCCATGATATATATATATATATATATATATAAATGAACAGGCATCATCTGGAATAATTACATTTATCAATTTGATTCTGTAATCCAGAATGGATTATGTTTTTATGAAACGTGACTGAAATTAAATTACATTCCAGTTTTAAATGTGCATCTGATAGCCTATGTGGGATTACACAAGATTTGTATCTGGAAGATAACCACCAGTTCTAAGAAAGAATAAATTGCTTTTTGGGTTAAAATAATTTGTTTTTATATGTATGACATTTGAATGGTTTCACAATTAGAGATTAGACTGTGCAGAAACTGAAATTTAGGCTACATGCTAATACACGCTATATACATATCGTCATGCAATGCAGATGTTGTTAACATTAACAATTTGAGAACAAATTGTAACAATAATAATAGTTCACAGGGTTTGATGCAATATGAGCTATACGATCGTTAGATTTAATCACTACTGGTAGCGTGATTTATTTTAATGCTTTTTTCCTCATTTGGTCAGAACAGTAGGGTCAGGCTTGTTACTTACATGTTCAGATGACAATACCATGTGAAAATTCTTATTCGGGTGATCTATTCCAAGACATACAAGGCTAGAATCTGTGATTGGTAAGAGCAGAATCCACACCAGTGCGGTGACTGACAGCCACACATCAAAAGATTCATCCATGCTGGAGCTGTGCACAACCCACGCAAGTACAAACAGAGATGGTGCAAAGAGGCAAAACTTACGGACTGCAGCTTTAAATAAACTTACCATTTCATGTAAATTTCATGGATGTACTTAAAAAAAAAAAAAATCTATATAGGCTACTTTTATGCTGACTTTTGCGGGCGGGAGTGGGACAAAACATCAATGTTGGGAGCGGGAGTGGGACTGAAAAATCCGTCCCGCACAGGTATCTACATGAAAGTCAATTGCGGAGTATTTTAAAAGCAGAAATGTAACACAATTTTATATTAAAAAGTAGATAATTTATTTATTTATTATTTTATTATTATTTTTTTTTTTTAATGAAAACACTTGCACTGATTCTTCTGTCTAAACAGGTCATCTACCCACTCCTAACATTACCAGAGATTCTTCACAAAATTTTTCTTCATCATTTTGTTCATTGTTGTGTTCAGTGGTGAATGTGAGTGATGTGAGTCTCTCCTGGTACAAAGGAAACAGTTTATTGTCCAGCATCAGTGTGTCTGATCTCAGCATCAGTCTCTCTCTACCTCTGGAGGTGGAATATCAGGATAAAAACACCTACAGCTGTGTGATCAACAATCCCATCAGCAACCAGACCACACATCTGGACATCACTGAACTCTGCCACACAGGTATGTCAGCATTGATTTATGTATTAAAGTACAAATTCACTCACATTAATGACTGTCTCCTTCTCATCCTCCAGTCTCAGTTTCTCTGATAGTGCTGGTTTCTGCTGCTGGATCTCTGCTGATTGTAGCTGCAGTCGTGATGTGCTGCTTCTGCAGAAAATTTAGAAAAACTGGTAAGGAGTTCAGTTATTACCTACAACAGTGGTTCTCAAACTTTTTATACAAAGTACCACCTCAGAAATTATTTGGCTCTCCAAGTACCACCATAATGACCAGCATTAAAATACAGTAGCATAGTAGGCCTAACTATTACAGTTTTGACATCGATTTGACACTTTTCTCCAATGCAATGTACTTGGTCTCAAAACAATTAGCACAGCCATCCAAACACAACATTATCTTAACAAAACAGTTCAACTTTACTGCAAAATGAAGCACTGCAATTTTTTCTAGTAATGCATTTATTAAAGGGGTCATCGGATGCAAAGTTCACTTTTACATGTTGTTTGAACATTAATGTGTGTTGGCAGTGTGTGTACACAACTACCCTATAATGATAAAAATCCATGCAGTGGTTTTTAATTCATCTGTAAAAATAATATCCCCTTTTTCAAATCAAGCCATTCTCAGATGCCTGTCGTTGTGGCATCACACCCACAGAGGCTGTAAAGGTACAAGATAAAAAGGGTGTTGTTTTACACAACCATTGAGAATTTTTAACCAAAGTACAATACAGACTTTTCATTAAGACCCTAAAGAATCATATCAACTCGTGGAAAATGCGCATCCTTTAGAAGTAATTTTTTAACATCAAATCTATAGGTGTGTTCTTTATTGATTATAAAATAACTGTAGATGCACAAATATGCTAATTAAAATACATTTATATTGAAATTCTTCAACAAGGAGTAAATATATATATATATATATATGTATATATATATGTATGAAGAGTTCAGATGTAAAACCAGCTAAATCCATCTGATGTCTTTCTTCAAAAAATGCATTTTTAGCGAGTTTGAAGAAAAAGTATTTGATGGACATATAATATGTGTCGAGAGCATTCACTCAGTATCATTATCTCATTTTTGACCAAGGTGGCTTTTAGCTGGTTTTGCATCTGAACTCTTCATATATATTGTGCAAATCTAAATGAACTTTTTTAACTGGTGAAAATACTAGTGTTATAATATTCTTGGCCACCACTGTATATACACACATGTTGCTGTATACATGAATTATTCTGAATTATTACCTTGCCTTTCATTTACATCTGGAAAATGCATTTTATCTACACTACATACTTGCTGCCCTTTCATCATAGGAGAAAAAATGTAAGAAGGTTGAATCTATGCTTGATAAGCTCCTGTCTCAACATCTCCTCAGGCCTCTTCCTTTGTGACTGGTGGTGTTGTTCTGGATCACCATGTCAATAATGCTCCTCTTCCATTCAAAATAATCTTGACTGTCCACCTGAATGATCTCAAACTTCAATTTAGAAAACTGTTTGGACATTTATAGTAAATTACAGAAGTTGTCACTGGAGGACTAAAAATCTGTACTATCAACAACAATCATAGTACAGCATATTATAAAGTTTTATTATTATTATTATTATTATTATTATTATTATCATTATTATTATTATTATTAATTTTTGCTCTTTGTATACTTTCCCTTTTATTATTACTATAAAGCAATTTTGATAAATGTGAAAACGATTAGGAAAACTGCATTTCCTGTGTTGAGTGTCTGAATAACCAAATAGTTATCTGTTTATGGCCAATCAAAAATATGTGTTCATTTAGTAGAATGTCAAATGACAAAATTTTGTTTGTTGTGTTTGGACAAATGGTACATAAATGTGTGTAATTTGATTTACAGTTTTTTTTCAACTGCTTACACACAAAATCTTTTCTTGTCACACAATTTCTGTAACCTGACACTCAAACACCAGAACCACACACCAAATCTGCAAAACCATATGCTAATTCTCTGCCTTTGACTCAGTTTTCAATTTCATAAAACTCTTTTTTTGCAAAATACAACACACAATTCTCTATGTAACACAAAAATCTAACAGGAATTATCTTGATTTCATTTTTAAAACACAACTAATCAAAATGCCACACTAATTCATCAGTGCCTCACACTAAATCCTCACTTGTGCAAACGCTCATTGCTTTACTTAATACCAACCAATCATGGCTTGAGAATAGGCCTTGGAATATGCTTTGGAATAATCACCTTTTTCAAAATTATGTTTGGTTTCTGTCCAACTACACATGGTTGATATACAGGTGCTGGTCATATAATTAGAATATCTTCAAAAAGTTGATTTATTTCACTAATTCCATTCAAGAAGTGAAACTTGTATAATGTATACATTTATTCCACACAGACTGATATATTTCAAGTGTTTATTTGTTTTAATTTTGATGATTATAACTGACAACTAATGAAAACCCCAAATTCAGTATCTCAGAAAATTAGAATATTACTTAAGACCAATACAAAGAAAGG
>JAHKKF010531512.1:0-12768 GCA_019740295.1 Labeo calbasu | reverse complement strand
TTTGCTCTCTCTTTCTGTGGTCCATCATGACATTTTTATAATCTCATAATTTTGACCAATTCTGTCAGAAAGCTGCTAGAATTAACAGGGAACTTGAAGTTGAAGCTCCCAGTGCTGATCTTGAAGAAACTGCCAAGGAGGCTGAAGTTGATTCAGCCTTTCACAGTAATGTTGAAGACATTTAGCAATAAGTGATTTGCTTTAAACCAGAACCAGGAATCAGAATTGGACTCGATTCCAAAATTTTCAGAATTGAACAACCCTAATAGCAACCCTGCTATCCAGTCTAATGTATACTGCTTACATACAAAAGAAAAAAATAATACACAGTAATCCACAGCAACACGAATCACAACAATCCAAAGTGAACACATGCATAAATACACATATATAAAAAAACGCAACACCATTAGTTCTCTCTCAAATAACTAATAATAATGACCAAACAACAAATAGTTTAAATTAAGTCAGCATCCAGCAAATCCAATAATCCTATAAATGCATAATTTATTCACGCTGAAGTGTATGCTGGGAACTCACAAAGCATTAACATTTCAACAATATGGAATTTGTTGTTCAAACAACTGTGTTTGACTAGTTGGGACAACATTTGGGGCAGTTTTGTTGGTCTGAAAATGGTTGTTTCAAGAAAAGAGCATTGTTTAGTATTTGAGACTGTTTGTAAATGTTTGGTAAACTGGAAAATATGCATTTTTACAGTGTATAATGACATTCTAATAACCCAATTCTCACAACAATATTACACATGATTTTGATTTAACACCACAACACACAAGGTTTGCTTTAATGCTTTTATTGGTTTGAGGAATGCGTCAGTGAGAAGAGACTAAAGTTCAGAACATTTTGTAAAGATAAGATTGGAAAATGTAAATGTAGTACAATCAAAGTAACTGTGGAGCAGGATGACTGCATATGATCTCACAGGTGTTTAGCACAAAGATAGCCCATTAAGGTTGAACATTCTTGATCATTCCAGCAACTTTTAGCTGTGGAGTGGAAATATAAAATGAGTTATTTAAATCATTACAGTAGTGTTAGAAAATGAGCCATTTTATGTTACTCTCTGATGTGAAAATGATAGGATGATAAATATTTAAGGTAAAAAAAAAAACAAAAACACACTGCACTCTTACGGGGAATACTGATCTCTCCACAGTTCTCAGGTGACTTGTAATTGTTAGGCTGCCCAGGGCACCAGCTGGTGTAGTCATAGGGAGTTCCATCACTCCACAGCCACTGTCCATCCTAAAGAGCAAAGACAGTTATTATAAGAGTGCACTACTGCACTCAGACTCAATAAATAAGGTCATTTAGTTTGCCTTCGAAGAAGTTCAACCATCTTTATTAGAAATAATAATCACTTTAGGCTGCACAACTTACTTGTTCACCATCATGAGCACCCATCCAACAACGTGTGGAAGAAGGCAACAGACTTAACAGAAAATCGTTCTCCAGTTTATTGTGCACAGAAGCGAGATTTGCGTCCAGACTTTGGCAGTTTTTCTAAAGATACAATTTTAATTTCATTATTATCAATGCAAAATAGTCTTTTATTTAGCAAAAAGTGTAAATTACTTTTTTAGTCCAACAAAATCTTCTTGGATTCATTATTTGCTCAGTATTCGTTTTCTGTCAAATTTATTTGAAGAAAGGGATTTTTTAATTTTTTACTTAATAAAAAAAAAAAAAAATCACTTTACCTCTGCTGTGATCCAGTTAACCTGCTGAGAGAAGAACTTGTAGCATCGGACTCCAAAATTTGTCCATCCATAGGGGCATTTTTCAACTCTATCAACTGTATCCAGTATAAAGGTTAGTCTTGTAATATTCACATTATTACTCTTATTATACAAATAATATAATAACACAATACTGTATTTTTTCCTATTATCCCTCTCCATAAAGCTATAAAATGCCAAAGGTTTGGCAGAACAAGCTTTTAAATGGGATATTGAGGGTTTATTTAAATAAATGTCTTGTTTACCATGTGCATTCCCCATGGAGAACACAGTGAAAAGAAGCAGAAGACTTCTCAGCATTGCCATGATGAACCTGAAAATTAATAAGCAGGATTAATTTCATGGATTCTCAATGTATTTTAAAGACAAAGTTATTCAGTAGGTGTCTGTGCCAAAAACTCACCTTGGTTTTCAGATTGTTGAGTAGATTGTTGCTTTCAGATTTTGTGAAGTTCCAGCCCTGCTTTTATACTTCACTTGATGTCAAGTGTGTATATGTCACATGGATGAAACATTGTTCTCACTCACTAAGACACAGTTTGCTCTGTGATGAACTTGTGATGCAAAACCCTAAACACAAGAAAGCAAAAGTTAAGCACAACTGCAACACGGCTGTTATCATTTACACACAATAATTCAAAATTCTTCACACTTGTTTCTAAATATTTAAATATACAAAATATAAGCCAGTTGAAAATGCACATCTGTCAATCTGAGAGGTACAGAAGATTGTGAATACGAGTGTGGAGGAAAAAAAAATTATATATATATATATATATATATATATGGCAATTACTAAGCACGGTATACGTGTGGCTTTCACAATTGCTCAGATGTTGCGAGTGTCACAGACTGTACAAATACATAATCTTCAGTTGCAATCAGACACAATTTCCTATATTGCAATATCATACTTCTGCACCTGAATGCAACATTTCTTTATAGCTAAGAAAAATAAAATACAAGACACAAGCAATCGGTCCATCTGCAAACACGTTGCAAATTCATTCCCTTTACAATACACTTCCTCAATATAACAACATTTGGTTTGAGCTGCTTTCACTTCTCACATACACTTTACATTTAAATAACCCTTAGAGGTGAAAGCAGTGGTTTGAAGCCTTAATGTCTCCAAATCTTCCATAACAGAATTTAATTCAGAATAGAAATCATTCAAATCAATTCCCTCAGCAATTTCATTATTCTTTTGTTAATATCCTCTTGTTTTCTGATCAACTGAATTAATCCACTTAGTTTAAAAACCATCCTCTGGTTCTCTCTCATCTTTGCCTCTGACGTTTCCTCCTTTCCTTTATATATATATATATAAAGATGAGAGAGAACCAGAGGAGCACCAGAGGGTGATTTTTAAACTAAGGGGATTAATTTGGTTGATCAGAAAACAAAACAAACCACTGCTTTCACCTCTAAGGGTTATTAAAATGTAAAGTGTATGTGAGAAGTGAAAGCAGCTCAAACCAAATGTTGTTATATTAAGGAAGTGTATTGTAAAGGGAATGCATTTGCAATGTGTTTGCAGATTGACCTCCTAAAACAGCTGATTGCTTGTATCTTGTATTATATATATATATATATATATATATATATATATTATACTGTAAGATGATACAGCTTTTCTGAAATGCTAAAACCATCACTCATTCTCTCAAAACCTTAAATCCAAATGTTCACACTAAATTCACAGAACCCCTGACTCTTCTGGCAAAATCAAACAGTCACTTCAAAACCATTTCAACTGTAATCAGAATCAAACAAAGCTTTCAAATCATACACATATTCGTCAATACTATACACACTACAGATTATTCATTAGACACTACATCAAAAAATAGAGAGAACAGTGCCAAGTACATGTAGTTACAAAAAAAATGTTCACTGTATATAGTAATTATTTTTGAATTGGCTTATATTTTGGATATTTAAATATTTAGAAACAAGTGTGAAGAATTTTGAATTACAGTTTTTCACATTTGCTAAAACACTAAACCCCATTCTCTAAACCAAATTATTAATAGCCTAAACCAATTTGTCAAATAATCAGTATACACTGCGATATGATGCTAATTTTCTCAAATGAAAGGTAAAATTTACATTAAGTGACTCTCACAGCAGTTCTGGAGATTAAGTTCATGCGTTTATGTCGTCATATAATGAGACCCAGAGGCCGAAAATAACCGCGAGCGTCACTTGTGATTCAGTGTTTGTGTAGTAAACAAAGCCGCGTCTCCGCCATTCATTCACACAGAGCCAAGCGGAACATGGAGGATCATATTTAAACCGTCTTTTTGCATTTTAATATTCACAGACACTAGTCCATATCGCGATTCGAATTAAGTGAGAGACCTGTTTTTGATTTATTAATCCAAAAATTGACGAATTCTGTGGCATCCCGTGCTATAGAGTAAATCCGTTTTTATGAACAGACTCCGCAATCCGTTTTAGCGGAGGAGAAATTGCAGACGTGGGCCGTCCCCCAAATATAAACACTGCCGCTTTTTTATTCCTCAGAATTGACTAACTCACTATATAATATATAAAGATATATATAAGATAAAAAAGTCGTATAAATTTCTCCATACTAGGAGATATAAACTTTCAAATGCGAGATTACTGATTATAACTGAATTCAGCCAACCTGAAAAAAAGTTTTATTGAAGCATAACAGTCGGTAGATGTAACCTGATTTCCCCATTTAGGTAAAATTGTCACCATTGTTGAGAATCATGTGCTGATTCTTGATCTTTGTGTGAGTCAAAACACTTCCTTATAAAAGAGAAAAATCACAATATCTGATTGTTATGACATCATAAGTCTAACAGTTAACATTCTCAGACATCAGAGTACTGATATGACCTGTGAGTCTGACTAGATCAACAAGTAATCAAGATCTGATCAGAGTTTCTCTCACAACTGTTGCAATAACAAATGTGTCTTAGAAATACGCAGTTGCAGCAATCAGAGAAATATTGATATTAAGTATTCAAGAATCAAGAGCCCAGTTAAAACGCTTATCTCCACAATGGTGACTTCAAACTTGATTATTTTCAATAAAACATCTAAACCTCAATTCTCAATAAGAAGTTTAGTATGAAAGAAATAAAGTCAGACTGGATTGTAGTAAGTGTGAGAGAGAGATATGTTGGTGATTTTTTAACTTTTTTTTTTTAATTTTTTTGTTTTTTTTACAGTGGTGCTGAAGAGTAGCACTGTCCATTGTGATTTTCACTTTGCTGCAACTTAAAATATATAGTCATTTCAAATCATATTATCTCATTGAACCAACATTCACTAATCAGCATGGAGCAGGCATGTTTTGGATGTGTTTGTTTTGTGCATTATTGGAAGTTGTATGTTGGGTCAATGTAATGGATTTAAGTTGAAATAACATTCTCTCATTTTATATTGATTGAACTAGGTTATAACAACAAAATTAGAATTACAGGTAGTATCAGATATAAAAACCTCCTTAAAGCAACAACTGCACATGCTTTAAAAATGCTTTAAAACTAGAATAATCATAGCAGGTTTCCTCCATTAGTCTGTCCATTTAAACATCTGCGTTTAGCTTCAAACGGTGTCTTTGGCGACAGTATTCTATACAAATGATTTGCATTCCGATTCTGACATCCAAAGGCACAACAATACATTTCTTCACTTATTCCATGGATTTTTCCTGTTTCCCTTCACTTGTCACCAGGATTTTTCCGACACCACATCGCGTGTGCAGCTGCAAGTGACGTAACTGTAATGTCTAATCCAAATTGGTCTATATAAGTTTGGTTACATCTGATAATAGCATTGTGGGCCAACAATTCCTGGTGATAAATGGTAGCAAGCCAGTCTCCATGTTGAATAGTGAACCATCACAAAAACGTGTTAATCTCCAGATTCTGAGCTGTTTATTTGAATATTTTCCCATTAAAACAAATGGTTTGTTTATGGCTACAGAGCAACCCTGGCAAAAAAATCATATGAGGTCACACTTGCAAACATGAGTTATGGAATGCAGCGGGACATTTTACAGTGTGTCCTTATGGCTGAGTATATGTACAAAACAGAAAACGACATTGCTAAATAAATCGCAAAGGTTAATATGAGTTCCTTGGTTTACTGAGTGAATGGGATGTCTCAAGTTTAAGTTTATTCGGTATTGTGAAAATTGTGAGTTTAGCGGATCTTTAATACTGTATCTTTCCTTACAGGAATTTGACAGAAAGCATCAGCCCAGCTGGTGCTGCATTGTGGGGAACTTTGGAAGCTGGTTTGAAAGCAGCTGTTATGTCTGCTTCTATGATGGCAACAGATGGATTATGCTCTTCAAGCATTAGTTGAGGAACAACAAGTGTTCAAACATTTTATAATAAAGTGCTAATGCAGTGCAACAAACTCAGGCTCTTATTTTAGTCATGCTATTTAAGCTGTGGTGGCATACACAGAGTAAATCTTTGGCTGTTTGAAGAAACTTTTTTTTATTATTATTTATTGTTGTGGCATTATTTGCTTTCTAAAATCCTACAGGGATCTATCTACTGATTGTCTTTGTATGTAAATATTAAATGGCCTCTTATATGATAGCATTAGTTATTGTAGACTTAAAAATAGAAATTTACATTTAGTTATTTAACAGATGCATTTATTCAAAGCGACTTACAAATAGAAGCAAACAAAACCAACAAAAGAGCAACAATATGTAAGTGCTGCTGACAAGTTTCAGTTAGTCTCAGTTAATAAACAAAACAAACAAAAAAAAACAACAAGTAGATGGAATAAAAAAATTATTGGGAATGTTAGAGTGTCATGAATCAGGCCTCTGTGGCTCCCTCCGATCGCCACCGGAGGGCACCCTCTCCCGAGTATCAACCAATTCGGACTTCACCTCCTATAACACCCCGTGCCTGGGCCTGATCACCTGCTCAGGTGCCTCCCATTAGCCTGCCTTTATAAGCTGCTTCCAGACATTCACTCCCCGCAAAGTCTTGTTTGCTATTGCTACATTTCTGAGCGTTTCCCTTGTGTTTTGGATTATCTGTGTTTGACCTGGACTGTTAAAGATCTCTGATTCTCTGTCGCCTGCCTTTGGACCTATCGCTTTGGCTTCTGGACTATTGTTTACTCTGCCTTCCGCCTGCCCCGTCTACCGCTCTCCCACGGTTGACTCTTTTGGATTGTCTCTGTTGTACCTAAAGCTGTTTCTGATCCCCGCTTGTCTGAATTTGGTTTTAATAAAAGCTGCAGATGGATCCGCATGCCTCTGACCCTTCGTTACATAGAGAGTCTTTTTAAAATAAAAATAAAACAAGTCAAAAGAATAGAAAAAGAATAGAGAATGCTAGTGTTATAGGCAAGTTTTTCAAATAAATCAGGTAAAATCAGATTGCAGGTAAAGTGGGACACTTATTGTAAAACGTGTAGTTTAGATGCCTAGATGTTTTTTGCTTTTCCTTTCTTTATTACTTTTGTTAACTTTAAGGTCCAGCTATAATATTTCAGTTTGAATACAGTTCATATAAAGTGTTATTTGCAAGATATATACCAATAAACATTCTGAGGTCATGTACTCCAGACACATTTCTTTTCAGGTAAAGTAGGCCATCTCTTGTTCATCAAAAATTATTTTGCATCTTAACTAAAAATGCATGATTTATTAAC
This sequence comes from Labeo calbasu, assembly GCA_019740295.1. NCBI lineage: Eukaryota > Metazoa > Chordata > Actinopteri > Cypriniformes > Cyprinidae > Labeo > Labeo calbasu. The sequence goes on along the minus strand of JAHKKF010531512.1, from coordinate 5,338 downwards.
ACATATTATCAGACAAACATATTTAACAACATATTTAACAAAGGTTATGAGTAAAATAAATCAACTGTAAATCCACATCTATATTCATGTATTAAATTCCAAACAACTAAAAAGTGAAACTGTGAAATGTTGTGGCATTAAATTTGATGAAATCTTGAAATCAGAATATTGATTAAAAAAAATACACACAAGCAACAACAAATAGGCAAAAAGATTTATAGGAGAAACGTTTAAAATGGTTCCCATATGAAATAAATAATAAAAATGTTTTTCTGTCTATGTTCTCTAAACACTTTAAAGGAGTCCACTTTCAGAACAACAATTTACAAATAATTTACTCACCCCCTTGTCATCCAAGGTGTTCATGTCTTTCTGTCTTCAGTCGTAAAGAAATCATGGTTTTTGAGGAAAACATTTCAGGATTTCCATTATTATTTCCATTATTATTATTTCAGGAAGTCCATTATTATTCTCCATATAATGGACTTCATTGGTGCCCCGATTTTGAACTTCCAAAATGTAGTTTAAATGCAGCTTCAAAGGGCTCGAAACGATCCCAGCCGAGGAATAAGGGTCTTATCTAGCAAAACGATCTGTCATTTTTTTTCGAAAAATAAAAAATGTAAACAGCATTTGAATTACTTGCACTTCCTTAGTTTTTGCGCATTTGCTTTGTAAAGACTGGGTCTATAGTTCCGCGTGACCTTTTCGACGTGATTCAATAGTACGTAGCATCGTGAACGAGCATCCCAGAACCTGTGCTACACAAGCTTTTGTGCTTAAAAAGTATACAAATCTTTATTTTCTGAAAAAAATGACAGGTCGTTTCGCTAGGTAAGACCCTTCTTCCTCGGCTGGGATCGTTTAGGGCCCTTTGAAGCTGCATTTAAACATTTTGGAAGTTCAAAATCTGGGCACCAATGAAGATGAAAAATCCTGAAATGTTTTCCTCAAAAACCATAATTCCTTCACGACTGAAGACAGAAAGACATGAACATCTTGGATGACAAGGGGGTGAGTAAATTATTTGTGAATTGTTGTTCTGGAAGTGGACTTCTCCTTTAAATTTAAAGCAAAAAAACATAGCAATTACTGCATGGCATTTTCCCTAAAACACCTGTCTTAGCAAATTCACCTCAGTCATTTATACAAATGCTTTAGGATGAACTTTTTTCCAAACACTTAATGACATACCTATTTCATATCATTTCAACACATAATTAAATAAAAGACACAAATACTGTACATTTACGTTGTATACAAGCAGTAACTTTTTAATCATTAAGGAGATGCATAACGAAAAAACGGTGATTAAGGTATACAATTCAAGGCTAAATTATGTAAAACAGCTAATAAAACAAAGACGTATCGTTATATCCGTGATGGCACTCTCTGCTCACTCTGACTGTTTGGTCATTTGTAACGTTAAACGCTTACGAAACTACTTTTAAAGATATATTTCATGTTATTTCAACAGATATTTAAGGAAAACAGTCGAATAACAAGCAGTATCTTAAGGCATATTGAGCACATAATCCAAATTACAACTAAATTACAGCTGTAAAACCCAATTAATCCATAACTATATAACTCACATGCTTAATACTGAATGGATAAAAATGCTAAAACAAAGTATGTTACTCAAAGTGTCAATAAAGAAAATGAAAAACGGCGTGAAAACGTTTGCCGATTTTAGCTTCAAGGCTAAATGCAGGAGTACATATGAACCAGCAATTAAACCAAACACTTTGCTTTATTATTGCATGCTTGGTTATATTTAAAGCATTCGACAATTAATCTGCTCATATGTGATTTAATTCCTACCTTTTCAGCGCCCTTTGGGTTGATAGCCATGGAGAAAAATGCAGTCCTTCTCACCCAATGAACCGAAAATTCAAAATGGCCTCAGTAAAGATGGTGTTAGCAGCCTAATCCACCTCTTTTAAGTACATTTTACTTAAATAGATCTCTTAAAGGCACACATCTGAAAAGCCTTGTAAAGATTACTCAATATTATACAAACAACATTTAATTGTAAAAAAAAAAAAAAAAAAACACGTTTGCAATAAATTGATATTAAGTTTGTTACTCAAAATTTTTAAAGTAAACACCATACATAATTTTATTTGTTGAAAATATTGATATTTTCTTCTTACAATTACAATTCCACTGAGTCATTTTGTTGCTTTATTCTCTGTATTGGTGTGACCAGTTGGCTGCCTTGTTTTATGTTATCAGTTGTGAAATCCAGCTATTTATTATACATTTGAGGCAGTTTAGCCTGCTTTATTGAGTATTTTCATTTTATGCAACGTTACACTATACCATTATTATTATTAGTTAGTATTATAGGTCTGAAATATATATTGTATTTAAACATCATATTGTACGTTTTAATCCCTGGAACACACTACAAACATGATGATCTTACAGAACATTAAGTATTGCTGTATCTGTCATAACTGAATAATTAAAAAAATTTGGAGGCAGTGGCTGTTTTAATTTTTTACATAATCACGTTTTTTGTTGTTGTTTACAGTCATGCTTTAACGGACATTAACATAAGACAATACTGCAAAAAAGTTTATTTTGAAGCTTTTATATTTGAAGAGTTCGGATGCAAAATCCTGTAAAACCATCTGACGTATTTGTTTAAAATGAGAATTTCTTTCTGGCTACTTTGTATAGGTTTTTATGTAAGTACTGGTACTTCTGATTGGGCTGAGGCTGGAATTTAGAGAGTTTGAAGTGAAAGTATTTGATGGATGTATACTATGTGTCAGGAGCATTCAATCATAATCTCATTTTTGACCGAGATAGCTTTTAGCTGGTTTTGCAACTGAACTCTTCATTTATTGTCTAACATTCTTAATATTCAGATTCATGTCCTTACTGTAATTTTATATGTTGGTATTAATTTAGCATTTATAATGCTAATACTTGCACTTAAAATAGGAATTTCAACCGAAACTGGTTTCTAGAGAGCAAAGATTTTGTGAAGAATAAATGAAAGACAAAGTCTGTTTTTGATAATCACTAGTCCAGTTATTGTACGTTATTCTGTGCCGTAATCATTTTTTTATTGCAATAATAACAAAGATTACAGTACGTACAAAACATACAAAAATCCTTTCAATAATACACGATTTATGGTTTAATAGTTAACAGAAGTACAAAAACTTCTAACTCCTCTTATAATCAATGAAGCTGTCCATACACTGTATGATAAATAAATCTCTTACTTACATAGTTCGTACATCTGCACGTTGTTGCTTATGATGAGGGAATTCGTGAGTTTTTAATCTGAACAAAACTCCAGGTTTCAGCAATGACTGTTCTGAACGAATCTGATTGGCCACTGCATTCTAAACTCAGAGTCGTGTGTAATTGGTTATAATGCGCAACTCTGTAAAAATAAAATATGATTTAACGTGAGCAGGTCTAAATTTAATAAAGCAATCGAATCTTTTCATTTCATTTTCACTAGTTGTATGTTTGAAGTATTATATTTTTATTGAAAAAAAAAAGATGACTAAGACTAAGACGTCTAGCAAACAGATATAAGTGGTTGAACATACTCTAGGCCTCAAAACTAGACACACAAACCTCAAGAACGGATTTAGGTTCCTCCACTCTAACAAAAACAAGAATCGCAAACAACTGAACATTGCTGTGTATTATTTTTTTTTCTTTTGTTTGTAAGCAGTATACATTATACAGTGTATACAGTATACATTTGTTCAAATCATTGTGTTTGACTAGTTGGGACAACATTTGGTTTGCTTTAATGCTTTTAATGGTTTGAAAAATGCGTCAGTGAGAAGAGACTAAAGTTCAGAACATTTTCTAAAGATAAGATTGGAAAATGCAAATGTAGTACAATCAAAGTAACAGAACCAGGAATCGGAATCGGACTCAATTCCAAAATTTTCGGAATCGAACAACCCTAATAGCAACCCTGCTATCCAGTCTAATGTATACTGCTTACAAACAAAAGAAAAAAAATAATACACAGTAATCCACAGCAACACGAATCACAACAATCCAAAGTGAACACATGCATAAATACACACATATAAAATAATGCAACACCATTAGTTCTCTCCTTATCACATTTACATCACAGTGCATCAAATAGCTAATAATAATGACAAAACAACAAATAGTTTAAATTAAGTCAACATCCAGCAAAATCCAATAATCCTATAAATGCACAATTTATTCAGGCTGCAGTGCATGCTGGGAACTCACAAAGCGTTAACATTTCAACAATATGGAATTCTTTGTTCAAACAACTGTGTTTGACTAGCTGGGACAACATTTGGTTTGCTTTAATGCTTTTATTGGTTTGAGAAATGCGTCAGTGAGAAGTGACTACAGTTCAGAACATTTTGTAAAGATAAGATCGGAAAATGTAAATGTAGTACAATCAAAGTAACTGTGGAGCAGGATGACTGCATATGATCTCACAGGTGTTTAGCACAAAGATAGCCCATTAAGGCTGAACATTTTAAATCATTCCAGCAACTTTTAGCTGTGGAGTGGAAATATGAAATGAGTTATTCAAATTATTACAGTAGTGTTAGAAAATGAGCCATTTTATGTATACTCTTTGATGTAAAATTATAGGATGATAAATAACTGAAAGTAAAAAAACACATTGCATTCTTACAGACACAGTTGATGTGTCCACAGTCCTCAACTGAATCGCTATTGCCATTGTTAGGCTGCCCAGGGCACCAGTTGGTGTAGTCATAGGGAGTTCCATCACTCCACAACCACTGTCCATCCTAAAGAGCAAAGACAGTTATTATAAGAGTGCACTTAAACTCAATAAAGAAGGTCATTTAGTTTGCCTTCGAAGAAGTTCAACCATCTTTATTAGAAACTTAGTAATAAGTCACTTTAGGCCGCACGACTGGCATGTGGAAGAAGGCAACAGGCTTATCAGAAAATCGTACTCCAGTTTATTGTGCACAGAAGCGAGATTTGTGTCCAGACTTCGGCAGTTTTTCTAAAGATACAATTTTATTTCATTATTATCAATACAAAATGGTCTTTTTAGCAAAAAGTGTAAATTACTTTTTTAGTCCAACAAAATCTTCTTTGATTCATTGTTTGTCCAGTATTCGCTTTCTGTCAAATTTATTTGCAGGAAGGGATTTTTTTTTCCTTAAAAAAATTGAATAAAAATCACTTTACCTCTGCTGTGATCCAGTTAACCTTCTGAGAGAAAAACCTGAAGCATCGGACTCCAAAATTTGTCCATCCATAGGGGCATTTTTCAACTATATCAGCTGTATTCAGTATAAAGGTTAGTCTTGTAATATTCACATTA
>JAHKKF010531511.1:7167-19054 GCA_019740295.1 Labeo calbasu | reverse complement strand
TAATGAACATCATAGACATGGATTGATCTGTAAAGCGAGTTTTCTGTTTGTATACATGTTATTTTGATACCGTTATTTCCGTCTGATGTACTCTTTTTTTTTTTTTTTTTTTTTTTTCCATGTGCGCCATCTTTTCCACGTGCTAACAAAGTGAAACGTGTTCTGAATAGGTGGAACTACAAAATTCCTGAACTGCCATTTTGTCTCCTACTGCTCTGTGTGCAGGTAATTGTTTCTTTATTATATAGTGTTTACGAATTTACTGTTTATTCAGTACTGAATTTTCTGTATTAAGTAAATGTTTTGTGCTAACTGTGTTTTGTCAAGCGCTTAATTCATGGTTTTACTAAGAAATTTCATGATATTTTCATTAACTTCTCATACATGTGTTCTATAAAATGGATGACATAAGCTATGTAATTTATGTACCTCATACTATCCTTTTCTTGATATAGTCTTTCTATTCTTGTTATTCGTGTTTGATTTACAAATGTCTTATATGATCACAATGCCATAGGTTTAAGAAGAAAAGAAAAAACAGAAGGAAAAGAATATTGAATTGTTGAAGTCTGTTTAATTGTCATGGAGAAATTACCATATTTCAGATTCCTGTTTTATTTTGGTCCGTTTTGTTTATAATACCATGGTGTTTACTGTTATATTAAGAGCAGCAGAGCTATGGAGAACTGCTGTGGGTGGAACTACAAAATTGCTGAACTGCCATTTTGTCTTCTACTGCTCTGTGTGCAGGCATCAAATAAATTCTAACGTCATCCAAGTCCAGAGTCTGTGTGCTGATGGAGGGTGGGACAAACTGGGTCCGATAAAGATAGGAAATGTCACATTGGTGCCGTGACCTGGGTGGGAGTGAGGTTTAGAGGGGTGAGTGTAACGGAGGCCAGCGAGCAAGTGCTGCGCAGGTAAACCTCACTCCCCTGATCTCAAGAGATGCACTAGCGACTGACGCTACTGGTTGCAGCCTTTAGCCTCCTTGTCGCTCGGAGCGATGTGCAAGTAGGACCCGGGTGGAGGGGTTACACATCTTATTTGAGAAGTCAGAAGTCAGAAAGAGCTTTACTGTCAAGGATGTTTGCACATACAAAGAATTTGTTTTGGTGACAGAAGCGAGACTGAGTCTTTGAATTAACCTCCATTCCAGAGGCTACTGTGAAATTTTTTTTTTTCTCTGTCCAATATGACACAGACTAGTACAGTAATATTCATACAGTGAAGTGGCTATAACAGTGACATATAGGTCAAAGACAAATTAGGATATCTGAGGTAATGAAAAGGAAAAAGTTCTGTAAATGTATTTGCATTTACTGGATTATTCTTGCAAATACCATTGAAGTGTGTGTTCCTTTAATCTGAACAAATCTTTTAGGGTCTGTTTTTCTGATTTTTCTTGCCACATGACAAAAGATGGCTTCTTGAATGTTGGTTATGCAAAACTGACATAATGGTTTCTGGCAGAAAAAAAAAGTTTTTATCTAATTGCAAAATATTTTTAAACAGCATTTCTTTACTGCTTTTTTTTTTAAAAAAAGATACTAAAAGACTAGAATTATAACATGCCTATGTTGGAACTTTTGTTGTTTACATTTTTTGAAAAAAGTTAACAAAAACGCTTATTTTCCAAACATGTCTGGCTATCATCAAATTCCAATAACTTCTTTGTTATCTAATATGTCAGGTTCTTAAATGCTTAAATGTGACCCTGGACCACAAAACCAGTCATAAGAGTCAATTTTTCAAAATTGACATTTGAAGATCATCTGAAAGCTGAATAAATAAGCTTTAATGTATGGTTTGTCAGGATAGGAGACTATTTGGCAGAGATGCAACTATTTAAATATATGGAATCTGAGGGTGCAAAACGATCAAAATATTGATTTTAAATATTGAAAATACGGCGGCAGACACATGTTTATTGCCAGTTTCAGCCCGACGCAGTTATAATTTTTTTTACATCCTGCGTCTACATAGCACATGCATTTGCACCTCTTTGCATGCCTATGGGCGTGCTGGTCTAAAAATGAGGTGTGTTCAGGTGCATTGTTGGCACGTTGCTATTTTGAGGCAACTGAAATAGACTGCGTCATTAACCAACTGAAACTTGGTCTAGGGCCCTATTTTAACTATCTAAGCACATGGTCTAAAGCGCACAGCGCAGGTTTAACATTGTGTTTTATCTTGGAATTTCAAATGAATTATCATAGCACAAGTGAAAGTCTATGAGACTCAGTGTACCTCATACATTCCACATGTAGACCTAACTACATTTTGACCTGTGCAGTCATTATTTTTGAGCATCCTTACCTGTTAGAATTGTAATGCCATCTTTCCTGGCCTCTGGTTGTATGGATCACATCTTCCAAATCCTACAATAACGTATTCAAATGCCTGACTTCCACAAAAACCTATTCTTCATCACTGCCCTCAACCTCATTGCTTTTATATACTCCTTGGTCCTCAACTCTTTTTTTTTATATATATATATATAATACAACCTGATTTTCTGATGCACTCCTTTCACTATCATCAATACCTTCTGAAATGCAAATTTCTCTCTCCATCTTCCAAAAAATGTACAAAAATCACCCTAAAACTCATGCATAATGGCTTTTATACTGCCTGCATGTGCTGAACAACAGTGCCACCTACAAAATATGAATCCCATAAAAGGACTTTGTCAGTTATGAAGCTCAGATTTTCAGGTCTTGTTTTTGCAAATAAAAAAGGCAGACTTTACTGTTCACAAAAGCTGAGCATGAATTACAAAGGTATGGGTTGGGGAACTGTTTTCTCAGTTAAGTGTACAGTTTTTGGAGTAACTGAAGCGTTGAATTGATGAGTTTGCAAAAACCGGCATCACAGGATCATATGCCGGTATAATGGCTCATCTCGTGTCGGAGTTACTGTCGGACCTCCGAATGTAGGTTTTGGTTGAAACTTGTAGATCTGTGCTGGCTCGAGCCGCAAAAGGTTCAGACAGTTCAGTCCGATTTGCTGAACTGTTTCATCCAGTTTGCTAAAAAGAACCGGTTCAAAAGAATGATTCATTTGAGAAGCGCACATCACTCCGGACCGTTTGCTTGCTATGGATTACCTCATTTTCAGTTATGCATGCGAGCTTGCAAAAATGAAAGTGAAACAAAAACCAATATATATAACGGATCTGGTGTGGGTCTGATTTCACTTGCTTAAAGTGAGACACAAGTCAACTGTGTCCCAGGATAGAGCTGACGTTAATATATCGAAAGTGGGGAAAAAAACGAAATGGGGTCATCACCTTCAAAACCATCACCAAATCCAGGCAAGAGGGTCCTTCTACTTAAAAAAAAAAAAAAAAAAAAAAAAAAAAAAATATANAGGCAAGAGGGTCCTTCTACTTAAAAAAAAAAAAAAAAAAAAAAAAAATATATATATATATATATATATATATATATATATAATTTTAACCTATATGTTTTTCCATAGAACTGAACGAACCATGGAGGATATTTGACTGGGGGTAAGATACATAAGCTTATTATTATTATTATTATTATTATTATTATTATTGTTATTATTATGTGCAGGCTATATCTGCAAATACAAGCTAAAATTATTTGTTTTCTTAATAAGGACAACAATCATGTGCATGAATAAACAAGGTCTGTTCTTATCCCACGACGTCTTTTGTTTTAATTTATCGATTCGGGCGTTTCCAACATCTTCTTTACGCTTAGTCAGGATGCTCTCCAGGGTACCCCTTTAGCGATTTTATCGTTATACACAGACGCGATGGGCATGGAATTATCGCCATGATGAAATTAGCCTACATATTGTAGTATTAATAAATGCCAGTAAAGAAATATTTATACTTAAGTGTTTTATGTTGTTGAGAAGTAGGTAGGTTAGGGCAGGAATGGGGTTAGGTCCACTGTATGAATATTTATACACTTTAAAATCGTTTCATACTTTTTAAATATAAAATGTACATATGCTAATAATTGTGTGAGCCGAAAGCATGATTGGGAGGTTTAGAATTTGATTGTGAGGGTAACAAATGGTTTGGGCTAAACCAAATTAAATTTGGACTGGTTTGGGATCAGTTTGGCGATTTTTAAACATCTAAATTATATAGGCTAATTATTTAACCAACAAAACCTAAGTGTACATGTATCCAATCGTCATGATTATGTTACTAAACACACGTCCATTGCAGAGTTTGCTGATGCTGATGAACATCGCCTGCCGCACTTTTAGCCAATCACTATAGGGATCAGCAGACAGAATTGATGATTCATCATGAGTGACAGTTTTTAACACGACAAGGGATCAGATTTTGAGTATATAGCTGTATATTCAAGTGATCAAAATGGCAGAATCACCTAAATATAATTTACACGGTAAAGAGTAGAGTGACTCATCTCTCAAAACGTGAATTACTCCTAAGGATGGTGATGACAGGAAGGTTCTAATATTATTCTAACTCTAAAATCAGAGCACAGTTAAATAATTTAATAAAAATAGAAACTGAATATGGGACTATACGATTCTGTCCTGCATCAGGACATCTTTTAAACTGTCCAGACTGGTATATTCTTGAAAGCTGCTGGACTTACTTTTGATGCAAAGTTATGTGTTATGTTGTACAATATGCACACAACGAAAGACTCTAGTTCTGTCTTAAGTTAAAATGCGACACCAAGGTAAGCCTTACTGTTATTCATTTTTTGTTGTCGGATTATTGTTTCAGTGAATGACACAGTTTTGACTATCATGGTGTGCGCACAGTGTAGGTGTAAAAAAGTGTAAAAAAAACAGCTAATTACGTTTCTTATGTAAATTATTAAAGCACACAGTAGCCTACACAGAATCGGTCTGCCTAACTAAATGTTAAGGTTTTTTTTCAACTTACAGAAGTGTAGATTTTTTACTGTAATGAAGTTCCAAAATTTGCATATGCCTATATAAGACGTATGACTATAATGATTATGGAATATTAGCATTTAAACAAGTAAGATCTAAATAAGGTCTAATGACCTAAAATGACCTAAAAAGAAGTGCAGAATTTCACTTCTTAAAGGAAATTGTTATATCATTTTTTATAAAAGTAAGCATAGTATAGTGATGTTCTATTCAAGATATAGCCAATACGACTCAGTTGTGCCACATATAACAAAGCATCTGTGTTTTGTTTTAATAGACAGAAAAAAGACCTGAAAGAAAAGCTGGAAAACTATTCTACGAGTCATCCAGATGTAAAGCACATCAAGATCCTGGTAGCTCCAGAAACTGGAGCAGGAAAATCCAGCTTCATTAACTCTATTGAAAGCGCCTTTCAAGGACGGATCTCCTCTAGAGCAATAGTTAATTCAACTGCTAGTGGTCATAGTTTCACTAAAAATGGAGGTATTTGCCTCATATAGCATTAGTCTTTTTCTAAAAGACCCAGAAATGCCCAGTTGACCCACACTTTAGTGTTGGAAGCATTTTGGCCAATGATATGCGGATTTCTTCAATATCATTTACAAATATATTTGGTCTTGATTTGTAGCTCAAAGAATTCACCATCAGAAGTGGAAAAAAAAAAAAAACGCCCTTTGTCTTCAAGGACGTCATGGGCTTGGAACCTAAAGCATTGGCTGGGTCACAAACAGAAGACATCATCAATGCTGTGTTGGGGTACTTGAAGGATGGCCATAAAGTAATAAACCACAACATCAATGAGCAAATTGTTTTGTATGTGTGCAATATGTCTGATGTTTAACATCTTTTGCTCAGTTATAACATCTAACATTACACCTGTGACCCCAACCTCTCCGATCAGTCTGTCTGCATGGTTTATGTCATAGACGCAAATACAGTCCAGTTCACAGATGATTGTCTTATTGACAAGATCATTCGCCAGAGAATCAGTGATAAGGGTAAAATCTTCACTTTTCCGCTTGATTATTTACACTATATGAAGGTCCAGAAAATGTGGTTCAGTTATGTGGATGTATGCATGCCTTACAACAAACATTGCTATGAATTTGCTCAACTTCATTGAGAGGGGAAAAAGACTTGTTAAAGAACCTGCACACTGTCTCTGCGTGTTCTGTAGGGATTCCTCAAGTGATTGTCATGACTAAAGTGGATGAAGCATGTCCTCTGGTCAAAAATGATCTCAGGAAGATCTACAAAAGCAAGAAGATCAAAGACAAGGTATGTCATATAATACAAAGATGTATACTTTTACAGTTTGCACATGTTGATCTGGTTTTGTCTAACAGCCATGTCCAGTTTTTCTGACCTAACATCTGTTCCTGTCCAGATGGAGTTGTGCAGTGCTAAAGTGGGTGTGCCGATGAGCTACATCTTCCTAGTGAAGAACTACCATGATGAGATCGAAACAAACGATGACATTGACATTCTGATACTAAAAGCAGTTGAACAGATTGTTCAGATTGCCAATGACAGATTGGAGGATAGTGAAAGCTACTGACAAAAACCACATATGTTAAATAATTTAAAGAAAATAGAAAAGTTATGTAAAAGTTATGTAAAATCACAAAATAGAAATACAAGATGCTGTGTGCACATATTAAGCATTTTTACACACATTTAACAGCATTAAAACTATTAAACTACCTAAACATGGTCATAATGTAGTAACTAAATAAATACTATTTAGTATTGAATTGTTTACCTGTCTCAATGATACATGTTTTATCCTGTGCCCAATACAATGAATTACGATATGTGAAGCGGTTCAGACTGAGAGAAAGTGTAATTAATCAACTAGCTTGAAAGTCATGTTGAAACCAGATCTCTTCTTTGCATTTCACTTCTGCTGTAGCTTATTTACCTGTCTAGTATTTTAATTTTGCTTTGTGTAGATATTGTTGGTTCTTTAAAAAAATACTTATGTTCCTCTGATTTAAGATGCTCTGAAGAAAGGTTTTGCTGTCTGTAGCAGTTCGGTTTGTTCTCTTAACACTGCGAGCAGCATTTCCTGTTGTTTCTAATGGTGATATTGGGGTATTGGTGTGTGATTGTTATGTTACCCAAAGTTCAAGCACAAGCTCAAGTTTTCTTGTGTTTAGGCCTGTTTGGTTTTCTGTTCGAAAATTATTTAACCACTTTCCAGACACGTTTTTACCAGGTTACTGCTATATCTATAACAAATTTCCTTTCCACCGCTGGGAGTCGCTAGAGAGCTGCATCCAGATTTCCAGCTGGTAGAAATGGAGTTACTTTTGTGTCTTTTGGAGTTACTTGTATGTGGAGTTACTTTTGTACTTTTGGTAACTGGTAAGAGACGACTCTTTCTATCGCAAGCCGTTTTAACATTTAATCTAAAAGCCGTACTAGTATTTATTTTCATCCTACTATACTTATTTTTTTTTAGATATCTTTTCCGTTAATTACTTATTTATCAGCTACCAGTGCTTATTCTTTAGGTACTAGTGTTTATTCTTTAGCTACCAGTGTCTTTTGTAAAGTTACTAGTACTTATTCATTATATACTAGTTCTTATGTTTTAGATACTACTTATTCCAATAGTTCCAATCTAATTACAATCTCCCTGTTAAGAAAACTAGTACTTCTTTTTTAGTTACTAGTAACTTTTTAGACCAAAGATATCCTGAACTTAATAGATACTAGTACTTTTTGAATTTGCATTTCTGTCAGTATGGTAATCGTATGTTGAATATTAATGAACCAGCAACATATAGGAGAGAGATTAGAGAGGAAACGGAAACAAGGAGACGGATGTACTTTTTTTTTTTTTTTTTTTTTAAGAAACAACATAGACAAAAAAAAAAACATTCAAGCACATAAAAAACATTTTTGCCAGTTTTGTAGACACTGTAATTTCGTAAACAGAGTAGCCTAACGTGTTTGTTTGGTCATCGGGTGCCCTCTGGTGGCAGAATGGAGAAAAGACACCAATTTTATCATTATTAATTTCCTCTTTTTTCTCCAGGAAAAACAATAAATATCATATTAGGGCTGTACGTTAACTTATTCGCATATATCACTGGTGCTACAGACATTGAAGTATTCTGTACAGGGCATACAAAATCCAAACCCTTATGTTTACCTCAAAGTTCTTAATTATCTTTGCTATTTTTACCCAAATCAGGGTTTTGTGAGCAAATTGAGTGTGAGTACTCAATTAATGTAATTTCTTTTTCATTCATACTCGTCGCCGGAGGGCGCCCTTCACAAATGAGACTCACTGATGACGTTCCAGGAAATCCCTTCAATAGACAAAGACATTCCATTCAGCTTTTGCTGTAGATGTAGCCTATAAGCTGAATAACATGCAGATAGGCGTTTTACTGATGGAACAAAAATAAAATAAACAATTATCGCGACAGTATATGCTTTCTGTGTTCTTCAATCCATCTCGGGTATTTTATAAGAATAAAGTAAATTTAAAATGCAATGCTAACCGACATAGCCTTTATCACTGTTTAGAATAATATAAAGTGGCATGATTTCTGCCTGATTCTGTTTAATAAAACCATGTCAGATCACAAAAATAAGCTATTTCAAAGACTCGACTGATGTTGTGATGTGTATTTTGGATAAACATATTATACCTTTGTTGGACAACAGGTTTGTAATCTTTCCTTGTGTTTTCATGGTAACCAATTAGCAAGGTAGGCCAACATACAAAGCCAGTTAGCCCTACTTAGCAATCAGATTAATTCAGCATATTAATATGTTGTATTACCATGTGGACTCTGATTGGATGGTGGAGAGGTACTCGTGTTTATGTAATAATCTTTTTAAAAGAAGATATCTCCAAATGAACAGGGAAGTGTAGTTAATCTGTTTTTGATATCTTTTCATTTTTGACTGGTAATTATTTTAATAATGACTAGTATCTATTTAAATATCACTAGTAAGCATTCATTAGATAGTAGTACGTATTAATAGATACTGGTACTAATTCATTAGATACTAGTAACTATTTAATAGATAATAGTAGTTATTCATTAGGTACTAGTACTTATTTATTAGACACTTTCTTTCATAATTATTATTAGAAACTATTTTTGTCTTACTAGTCAGATCTGCTTTTTTACTTGTCTTATGTTATGACTAGTCTGAATGGCCACAGAGTTCAATTCAACATTTTACTTGTAAAATAATAAAAAAAAATCTTACTAGCAACATTTTGTCACGGTTGTGTCAGATAGAGACCAACGAGGAAGAAATATAGTTAACAGTCTTTAATATATTCCAAAACAAGGGAAACCAGGAACAGCAGGACAACACACACCAAACTTACAACAAGGTCCAACAACAAACACTGAACTGAATACAACTTATAAAGGGGTGCAAACCATACATGGACAGGTGTGGGTAATTAACCAATAAAGACTTAACAAGATACAGAACAGGAAAACCATATAAGGACACAAGGGAGAAACCAACATAACAGTCCAACGGGGGTGTGACAAGGGCAAAACCAACACCAAACAGTTCAAGGGGTCTGACACATTTCAAATAAGTATTAGTATCTATTAAATGTGTACTCAAAATCGGAGCAACAATGAAGTCCATTATATGGAGAAAAATCCTGAAATGCTTTCCTTAAAACCATAATTTCTTTACAACTGAAGACAGAAAAACATGAACATCTTGGATGACAAAAATGTCAGATAGAACCTCATATTTCTAAGGTGACAATATGCCATTGTTCTAGCTAACTGACTGTATGAGTATTACAGTTTTAGTCTGTACCATGTATACTTAGGAATGGTGGTTTCTTTCAAAGACATAATAAAACAGTAACAGCAGTTTATCTGACAAAATAAGATGCACATGTTGGTCAAAGCCAAAAACTTCAGACACTCACAGCTAAGTTCTTAATTTATGTTTACATTTATGTATTTAGCAGGACCTTTTATCACACATTCTAGAGGAACATACGCAATTTGTCGCAGAACAAACAATATTCAGAGTGAACAAAGCCAGATTTAGAATTGCTTAGAAAGCTAGACTAGGAAATGCATTAATTATTTAAAAAATAGAAATATGTGTGTGTTTGATTTTTGTCAGTGGCTTTCAGTATCCTTCACTCTATCATGAGCAAGCTGAATAATACATTCAAGTGCCTTTAGCATCAGAACATCAATCAGATCATTTGTTTCGATCTCATCATGGTAGTTCTTCACTGGGAAGATGTTTGTCAAGGGCACACCAGTTGTAGAACTGCACAAGTCCATCTGGACACAAACAGAAATTTAAATCAGAAAATCAGACAAGGCCATTATACAAAATCAGATCAACATAGGCAATATGTAGAAGTCATAGCAAGTGTCACATGTATGTCTTTGGATGAAAGGTATACCTTCTCCTTGATCTTCTTGCTAGTGTACATCTTCCTCAGATCTTTTTTGACAAGAGGACATGTTTCATCCACTTTAGTCATAACAAGGACTTGAGGAATCCCTACAGTAAATGCAGAAGCAATGTAAAGGTGGTTTCCCTCCTCAAAACTGAGCAAATATAGATAAATATTATATATGTATACAGGTACATCTCAAAAAAATTGAATATTGTGAAAAAGTTCATTTTTTTGTTTGTAACTTATTTCAGAAACTGAAACTTTCATATATTCTAGATTCATTACATGGAAAGTAAAACATTTCTGAAGTTTTTTCATTTTAATTTTGATGATTAGAGCTTGCAACTCATGAAAGTCAAAAATCCAGTATCTCAAAATATTAGAATATTTACATTTGAGTTTCATTAAATTACCATCCCTTCAGTATAAATTCCGGGTATCTCTTGATCTTTGAAAACACACAAATGGGGAAGACTGCTGACATGGCAATGGTCCAGAAGACAATCATTGACACATTCCACAAAGAGAGTAAGTCACAGAAGGTCATTACTGAAAGGGTGGCTGTTTACAGAGTGCTGTGTCAAAGCATATTAAATGCAAAGTTGACTGGAAGGAAGAAATTGAGTAGGGAAAGATGCGCAAGCAACAGGAATGACCACAAGCTTGAGAATACTGACAAGCAAAGCCAATTCAAACACTTGGGAGAGCTTCACAAGCAGTGGACTGAAGCCGGAGTCAGCGAATCAAGAGTCACCACGCTCAGACGTCTTCAGGAAACATCTTCATGTTGGCTAGCCAACATGCCTGACCTGAACCCCATATGGAATCTATGGGATATATTCAAGAGAAAGATGAGAAACAGTCAATCCAACAATATAAAGACGAGCTGAAGGCTCAGTAGTGCCACAGGCTGATCACTTACATGCCACACTTTACTGATGCTGTAATTTGTACTGGGAGCAAGTAATTTGTGCTACTGACCAAGTATTCAGTGCATAAATGAACTTACTTTAAAGAAATTGAACTTTTCTGTTTTGCAAATCCGTTTTTTGATTGATCTTAGGAAATATTCTAATATTTTGAGATACTGGATTTTTGTCTTTCATGAGCTGTAAGCTCTAATCATCAAAACAACTTTGGATCTAGAATATATGAAAACTTCAACCCTAATCAAAAACACCTGCCTGTAACTTTCTAGTAATCTTAAAGACATTGATGAGCTTGTTCACATGATTAGGGTTAAAGCTGAACTCTGCAGGACAGTGGCCCTCAAGGACCGAAGTTGCCCAGCCCTTTATATAACTGATCCACATTCAATAGGCTCATTAATGAAAATCATAACATTCAGGAGTCAGTTTTACCCTTATCACTGATTTTCTGGCGGACGATCTTCAGCTTGTCAATAAGTCGCTCATCTGTGCATTGTATTGTATCTGCGGCTATGACATAAACCAGGCAAAAACACTGGTCGGAGAGGTTGGGGTCAGAGGTGTAACGTTGATCATTAGAAGTGAGTGTCTGCTCCTCATTGAACTAAGATGGGAAATT
>JAHKKF010531510.1:0-21311 GCA_019740295.1 Labeo calbasu | reverse complement strand
TGATAGCTCACCTGGTACAGCACAGCATTTGGTCACACTTTATTTTAAGGTCCAATTCTGGCTATTAACAAACCATTAACTATGACTTTTGGCTAAAAAAACCCTAATTTGCTGCTTATTTATTAATAGGTAGTAAGGTAGTTGTTAGGTTTAGGTAGTGGGTATGATTAGGGATGTAATGTTACTACTACTACTACTACTACTACTACTACTAAATAATACTAATACTAATAATAAACCAGCTTGTTGGTTGAGAGGAGACAGAGTGATGAAGCCAATCAGGTTATATGGGGAATATGTAGAATAATGCCATGCAGAATATGTGCTTTATAAGTACTAATAAACAGCTAATATGTTAATAATAGGCATGCTAATAAGCATCTAGTTAATAGTGAGAATTGGGTATCTATACTAAAGTGTTACCCAGCATTCGGATAGGAGTTATGATAAAAAAAAAGCTCAAACTTGTAGAAGCAAGCTAAAATGACATTGTTTGTTTCAGCAAATGCGTTTTATCTCATGTTAGCTTTTGTTTATGTGTTAGCGTAAGGGGTACTTTATTTTTAAATGCGGCATAGCATTACCTTTTCAGACATTCTGAACATTTTTGAGAATTTTTAGACATTTAATTTACAAACCACCATGATACGTACAATGTCATGTGAATGTTACCAGATTTGCAATAAGTTGCAGATAAAACAACTTGCTTTTAGCACCACTGACTAGATATTTCACTTTGAAAGTGTCAGGAAATTTGCAAGAAGCAACATAAAATCATTCTGCAAAATTGTCATCATACGCACATATTTCCAGTGTCCCTGGGTTGATTTATTCTTATATATCTCAGACTTCCACTATCAAGGCATTCCATTGTCTGACACTCAGATGAAGAAACAAAACAACAGCATTAGCTTTGGTGATGTTTGATTATCAACAGAAGTCTGCTGTCAAACTGTAGACAATAAACTATATTATGCAATTCACTGAATCTGCAGATGTATGATGAACAATAAAGAGAATCACGACCAGACCAACACAACAACTCTGAAATCTCTGTTTGGCAGACTACTGGCATTTTTTTTGTTATTTTATTTGGTTACGCATAAGCACAGAAAATATCTTCAGCTTTTTGTTTGAGCATTTAGTATGCATAGTGTGTATAGTAAGCTTGTTTGTCTTGTGTTCATTGGTCCGGTCCAAGGCTATCCTCTAGCATGAGACGAGTGTCTCTTCTGTTTTTCTGCATTAGTTTCATAACAGTACTGATGACAGGTCTTTTTGAAGCAAAGCAGATTGACGCAGCCTCCATTTCACACGTGCTAAGAACGTCTGTGGTTTGTTTTAGGATGGAACTTTTACATGTTGCCATTTGCAAAGCAGCACCAGAACTGTGATAATAACTTTCAGAAGATATACACATTTTATAACTGTTACAGTATTAAACCTTTACAAATTAACAACAGGACTGGTTGCTTAAACGTTAAAGTACATAAATAATCATCTATAAAGCGGATCTGATGTTATCCATCAGGGTTGTGTTTTCCAAAAGCATCTTAAATCTAAACAGACTGTAAAAACCATTAACATCAATGGCTTTACGACCTACGATTGATCGTTGATTATGATTATTTTTCATTTTTATTTATTTATTTCAATATGGTTTCCTTATAGAAAATGTGCACTCATGAATCATTCACAACAATACTAGTAATATTTATTAAGTAAGTAAACCAAATCACTTTTGATTGGATCATTTAGTTTCGAATGACGATTTGAATGATGAATTTTGTTATCTGGAGGCTATAAAAATCTAAATAAGAGGCTTTTAACAGCTAGGTAACAATAGCGTGAATGTTTGGTTCGGCACACATTGGACGCAGCTGTGGCAGTGAACCCGTGTGGCGCCGCAGCGGCCCGCTCCAGCATCTGTGCGCAGGATGTGATGTGTGGCTGCAGTCATGTGCATTGTGTTGATGCTATGGTGGAGCAGGCCGAAGACCGCTGTTTGGGGGGCTGGAATTGTTATGATGGAAATGGTGAATGTACAAACAGTCATACAGCATACATGTCAGGATGAGTAACTATTCCTGATGACTAACAATGAGATCTGTTTCCTCATCTAATACCAAGTCATTGGCTGCTGTCTCAGAGAAACAGATTCAAACAGTGTAAAAGCTTTTTAAGACAGCTGAGGAGGCTAATGAAGCTAACGCAATGGTTTTTATGTGAGAGGTCAGGGAATGAGACGGGAGATCAGCGCACCTTGTATTGTATTGGAGCACATGTGCTAACTATTAGGTCATGCTGGAAGCTTTTTAATGACATGAATTGTCGTCTGTGAGATGCTCGCTGCCCATATGGGGGAATGCAGTGACATCCTGTGAGACTGAACGAGGGGATATGATTTATGATAAAGTCTGCAGTACTGATCGCTTGCTGTCTGGACTCTCTGGAACAATCCACAGATCAAATACATTCTAAACCCAATTATACAGAGATATCAGTGAAGGAATGTCTCACATTTTCAGTCTAACCTCGGCTGCCCCACTGCAGTTCATTCTGGTCAAGAACGCACATTTAGACAGAAAGAGACCGTATGACTGAACTTCTTAAGTGGCATCTATGAGCAGTAAATTTGATGGATGAATGAAAATGCCCACTTAGGGAGACTGTCTGAGTTGCTCCTTATACAAAATTATTCATTTTTAAAGCACTGCTCCAAACGAACGTAAAACCTTACAATACTACTTGTTATAACATTCACCTCTATATTCTCTTGCAAAATAATCACAAACAAAATAAATAGAGTCAAGGTGCTTAAATACTTGTAACTGTTGAAAGTTTTTAAGTTTTATGTCACAGCGTAGGAGAAGACACTTTGAGTGTCCAAAGAAAATAAGTTTTTACTACTTGGAAAGTATGGTAATTATGGTAATTCCAAATTATTGGATATTGGAACCCGGGGGGACATGCAAATAGACTGTTAGACTCAATACATAGCTACCAAGATCTTGTTTGGTTACAACTAAATGTCTCAGTTAAAACTCTAAATTGTTTACACAAAACTGAAGTTTTAATTTATCTGAAAAAAAAAAAAATGAAAACAAATAAAGTTTGTGTATTAATCAATGAAATAAATCACATTTATTTTTATTATCAACCCTCAAATTAAAACTGAGCTGTATATATGCACTTACATTGTACAAAATGTCATTTTTATATATTTTTTATTACATCATTAGGTTTCTATTCCATTCTACAACCAATATAATACCAATAAAAACTTCCTTTGGTTTATTGAAATATATATTGAAATATATATTACATAATAAAGACATCACTAACAAGTTATGTAAAAACATTATGAATATGTAATATTTGCAAACATTTAGTGAAATGCACCTCTCTAGACTTTTTATTCTATCTAACTAATGAGCTATGGAGAATGGCCATGCAACATTAAATATTTTTGGTTGCAGAAATTCTGGTGTATCACTACCAAATATCTTTCAAAATATACCATTTTAGATTAAGTGTCTATAACTACTATGTACTTAAATTTACATCATTTGATACAATGCACTTATTGTGTACATTCATGTTTTTACGCTGTACTTAAAAATGACTTCATCTAATTACTTATGGAATTAATTTCTTTAGTTACATCTATAGTTACACTGTCAACACTGCCCCTAAATCTCAGCTCCATCTTAAACCTAACCAGACCATAAAACCTGTTGTTTAACTTACTTGCATCCCACCTCAATAGCAGGGAAAGTGATTTGCAATACAACAGGAACACAATACATTGTACAAAAAAAAATAGGTCACACTTTATTTTAAGGTCCAGTTCTCGCTATTAACAAACCATTAACTATGGCTTCTGCCTCAAAAAACTGCTTATTAATAGTAAGGTAGTTGTAGGATTAAGGATGTAGAATATGGTCATGCATAATAGGTGCTATAAATACTAATAGACTAGTTAACAGGGAGAACTGTCCCCTATACTAAAGTGTTACCAACAATTCATTATTGTTAATGTAAGTACATAGTAGTTAAATACACTAAATATAAATTGGGACCGATGCCATTGACTCAAATCCAGGGATTAGTTCTTCCACAGAAGTGCTCATTCTAGCAACTTGTAAACTTGTAAACATGACTTCAAAAGCTGCATAGCAGCCAAAAAACACCAGATTTGGATTTCAGTCAGAATATGTGTCAGAGGGTCAGTGAGCAGTCTCAGGCTGAGACTAATGCTATGAGCTTGACAGAGCATCAGTTTCATAAACCTTGTGACATAGGATAAACTGTAGGTGCCCTTGACTCACCTGTTGCTTCATGTCAGCATAGGTCTTCTCTGAGCTGAGCTCCACCTGCTTCTTAAAGTTCTCCAGCGCGCTCTCAGCCTGCTGGGCCTGATGTCTCTGACTGTCCCGAAGACGAACCAGCTGCTCTTCTTTTTCCCTACAACATAAAAAACACACAAATTGGGTCAACCTGTGTATATACAAGTGCTTGCATTATTCTTAGTAGTCAGAACACAGAGTGAAAGTTCTCCTCACTCAGCTTTGTTTCATGCACTCTAACATAACAGAGATGGAAAACACGTCACATAAAAGCAGCATGTTATGCTTCATACTTATTTTTTATCAGCTGATTGGGGAAACGTTTTATGTTCACACAGAAAACTTCAGCGCCCATCGCAGCGCACAAATGTGTGTCGACGCAAAACAAATAGCGTCTCAGACTCATGTCTGACAACAACGCTGAGACACAACCGCCAAAAGAGCTGTCAGATGCAAGCCAGACTGCTACAAAGAGCTTGTCAACCTGCTTTCACTGTCTATATCCGTGCATGCGTGTATGTGTGTGTGGCACATCTCGCCCTCCCTCAAACGAGTGTAATTACTGTGGTAATTACTTTTCATTGAGAGAACAATCCACCAGGGCCCGTGAAACTACATATTAGTACTTCATCAAACAAGTTAACCAGTGCATCTAAAAAGCCACTGACTGAACAAAAATAAAGAAGAAACATGAATTAAAATATGTGACATGCAATGAATTTAATGCGGGGAATTGTTTTTCTTAAAACATATTTTGGTAATAATGATGTAAAATAACAACATATGGAGAACATAAAATTTCAATAATAGTATTTGCTTTTACACAAAATATTACACGTATATATATGTATGTATGTATATATATATATATATATGTATATATATATATATATATATATGAACATCATCAGTTTAAGAGAAGGACATCCCTCTTTAGTTATCGTCTTGTTTAGTGTACACATACAAAGCAGCATAACAATAAGAGGAAATTAAAAACAAAACAAACGCAAAAAGAAAAAAAAAAGTTGGGGACCTTTTTTCTTTTTCTATGGCCTCTTTTCTGTGTAATTTTGGTCTCTCTCATGTTTGACATCAAAAGATCTAGAAATTGTTTCTCCCTGACTGTTGTGTAGTCTGTAATTATTAATCTGTCTTGCAACATGAATGCCTTCAGGGCAGAGCACACACAAAAGAGCCTTCTGCTCATCTCTGATGTGGAGCAACCAGCAGACAAAAAAACACTGAAAGAAAGAAAGAAAAAGAAAAACAGGCGTCTAAACAAGAAAGAAACAAGAAAAAGGCGAAGCCACAAAAATAGCTCTCTCTGAACATTTTGAGATGTTCCAGAGAGAAGAAGGAGCAGCGAGAAAGAGAGGATTAGTTAGTTAGCGAGTTAAAGGTTTTAGTTAGTGGTTCATTTCTGTTTGTCTGTTCTTATGGTGAAGAATACCAAAAGATCCTATTCATGTTACAACAACAGCAATCACAAATTTGTTTAAACACACTCAACATGAAACCAAAACTGCTCCTTTTAACTTTCCTTATATGCGCTCTGGGCTTTATTGTGAGGACTTAATCAGTGAACACTATTCCAAAACCATAAACCATCTTGCTTTGCCTCTGAAACAACTTAATTTTTTGGTTGATGTCATCAAGCCCTCTTATTTTTCAACCCCTCCCTTCTAACCACCTGTCAAAGAGACCTCTATTCATCTTCCAAGCAATTCCTGATGGATAAAATCAAGATTTATGATGTTGTTGAACATTCAATTTGTTTGCAGTATAGACAAAGTGTCGACTATTGACATTTAACTATTTTGTTTGTGTTAATATCGTAAAAGCATTGTCATAGAAGCAAAAATGAAGACAAGGAGGTGCACTGCTATAGTATACATAAGTGCATTCACCATTTTTGGGTGCAATACCCATCAGGTGGTTCATGGGCATACTGCTTAAGGAAAAAACTGACAAAGAGATTGAAATCATAGGGGCTTAATGGTGAAGAGATCTTCAGTGAGGTAAATTTCTAGCTGATAGATGTCCGTCTGTCTAGGTTGTTCCTCTCACCAGCGGCCCAAGATGTCAGAATAGAATCCAGCAGCACTGAGACCCTACAGGGGAACAAGTGGTTTGGAAAATGGATAGCTGTTGTCTTGCATCTGGTTTTTCAGTGCCTTGTGACATATATGTCACGCTTTTAAAAGCTGGGACACATCAAGCCGCCGGTCGATCCTCATCGGGCTCATGTCAGTGGCAGTTTTTTCTATTCACCATGTTGAATCGACGTTGGTGCTGTCAGTGAAAGTGAGGACTCTGATTGTTCAGTTCAACGAATGAGTCAGTGCACAATAATTACAGCGAAAGTGACGAAAGCGAGCAAGTAAATCAAGACAGAACAACACAGACAGAAGGCTGGTCTAATGTTAAATTATCTTACCCGAGTTTCTCAATACACAAATATATTTTCATAGCAACATGAGCTGCTTAAAATGTAGTTAGTTATCAACATACAATTAAGGTCAAAAGTTTACATACACCTAGCAGAATCTGCAAAATTTGAATTATTTTACCAAAATAAGAGGGATCATACAAAATGGATGTTATTTTTTATTTAGTACTGATCTGAATAAGATATTTAACATAAAATACATCTACATATAGTCCACAAGAGGAAATAATAGTTGAATTTATAAAACATTACTCCATTCAGGAATTTACATACGCTTGATTCTTAATACTATTGAACCGCCTGCTGTTCTTCAGAAAAATTCTTCAGGTCTAACAAATTCTTTGGTTTTTCAGCATTTTTGTATATTTGAACTCGTTCCAACAATGTCTGCATGATGTTGAGATCTATCTTTTCACAATTAAGGGGCCTCATATGCAACTATTACAAAAGGTTCAAATGTTTACTGATGCTCCAGAAGGAAACACAATGCATTAAGAGCCGGGGGTGAAAACTTTGAATTTGAAGATCAGGGTAAATTTCACTTATTTGTCTTCTGGGAAACAACATCTTTTGTAGCTTCTGAAGGGCAGTACTAAATGAAAAAAATATGACATTTAGGCAAAATAAGAAAAATGTAAACATCTTCAGTCTGTTCAAAAGTTTACACCCCTAGCTCTTAACGCATCATTTTTCCTTCTGGAGAATCAGTGAGCATTGTCTTAGGTCCCCGATCAGACAGAACACGTTTTTGCAGCGAGAGGCGCCCTTTTTGAATTGTTTTCTATGGGCAGTGAGCGTTATGCGCGCTGTTTATGCGCCCCGGGCGCCTCGCGTTTTTGCCGGAGCGCTCTGAGCGCCTGAAGCTGAAAAAAAAAGCAACTCTGAGCAGAAAAACGGCCAACGTCATCGCGGTTTTTTCCATTATCCAGTCGAATGAATGGAGAGGCGGGCCTTCTGTTGTGGTGACAAAAGTTTTACCCTTGCTTAAAAAGTCAGGAGATTGCAGTGATGGAGGAGAAACTTTTGGTGTCTATCGCGGGTCACCTGTGGCCGGTTGCATAAACTTAGCCTCTATGTTAAAACAGTGTCTTAACAACTAGTTTGACCAACTAGCGGTTAGCCAAAGGGTAATCAGTCTTATTTTTTGGATTCAATTTAGACTAATCTACATTTTTATGTAACTGAATTTAAATAATGATGACCAGCTTTAAAGAAAAAAAATAGCTGACTTACTTTTAAGACTGGTCTTAACCTTTTATGCAACTGGCCGCTGGAGTTGTATGTTTTAGGTTTTTTGCTGATATGACAGTTTACTTAACAGCTAAAAAGATTTTAGAGTGCTCGTGCTATAATCCTTTGATTAGATTGACAGGACGGCTGATTTGATGGTTGCCTAGCAACATAAAAAACCCCAACACACTGCTTTTTTTTTTTTTAAAGTCACCAGAAAAAGGCAGTGCGGTGCGCCTCACGTTTTCAGAACTAAAAAACGCGTTCGGTGTGATCAGGGCCTTACTCTGCCTGGACTGTTTTTTCCGTTTATGACAGTTAGGGTATGTCGAAAAACTCCCATCTCATGTTCTCCCT
The DNA here is from genome assembly GCA_019740295.1 of Labeo calbasu. Classification (NCBI taxonomy): domain Eukaryota; kingdom Metazoa; phylum Chordata; class Actinopteri; order Cypriniformes; family Cyprinidae; genus Labeo; species Labeo calbasu. The sequence goes on along the minus strand of JAHKKF010531510.1, from coordinate 12,926 downwards.
CAACTTCAAAATCGTCCTATATTGCGGTTTTACCTTTTTGGTTAGGTGATCTTCTTTGCATGTTTACTTTGCAAAGACTGGGTCGGTACTTCTGCAGCGAAGTAGGATGACTCTGAAATGATTTTTGAAGTTGAGGGAGAAAATACGATTGTTTTACGACATACATTAACTGTCTTGAGCCAGAATACACAGAGTTCAATGAGAGCAAGGCAAGACGAGCGTTTGAGAACAGAAAGTATTTAAATTGTATTTTTTTTAATGAAAATAACCGATCGTTTCGCTAGATAAGACCCTTCCTCCTCGGCTGGGATCGTTTACAACGGCATTTGGGATCGTTTGAAGCCGCATTTAAACTGCATTTTGGAAGTTCAAAATCGGGGCATCATATCAGTCCATTATATGAAGAAAAATGCTGAAATATTTTCCTAAAAAAACATAATTTCTTTACAACTAAAGAGAGAAAGACATGAACATCTTGGATGACAAGAGGGTGAGTATATTATATGTGAATCTTTGTTTTGGAAGTGGACTTCTCCTTTAAGAATCAAGCATATGTAAACTTTTGGACAGGGTAATTTTTATAAATTCAACTATTATTTTCTCTTGTGGACTATATGTAAATGGTTTTTAAGGGAAATATCTCATTCAGATCAGTGATAAATAAAAAATAACATGCATGTTGCATAATCCCTCCTGTTTTGGTAAAATAATTAACATTTTGCAGATTCTGCAAGGTGTATGTAAACTTTTGACCTCTAACTGTAACTGCTATTTAAAATGGTAGGCAAGCTACCATTTGTGCATGTTTCATATATCTGTATGTCTCGTATTTGCTTGTTTCGGTTTTTGCTTATGAACTTATATTAAACTTTGAATTGAACCTGTTATATTAACAGTGTTACAAAGGTTAATACTGATAATACGAGTACATTTTACATTTACATTTTTTTTTTTTTAAGTTGCTTTTTGTACAGTACATACTTTTGGTCCAGTACTTCATTGTGTCAACATTTGGTATGAAAAGTTGTATCCTGAAGCAAAACCATCTGAGAACCACTGGCCAAACCAAAACAAAAATAGTGTATTCTGTAGTAAACAACATGTGTAACAGTGAACACTGCCTTGTTTTGAGAACAGTTGAAGGTACAGTCCACTAGGGCTGAAAGGGCTGTGTAGACTGACCGTGGGTCGAAAACTCATTTGGTAAGAACTTAACCAGTATACTAGACAGAACTACACTCTAAGAAAAGGTTAATATGCATTCTGTATTGCTTTTTTCATAGGGGGTTTACCCATTTTTGAATTAATCACTGTGTTTAGTCTTAGGGTTAGAAGAAAATGTTTGTAAACTAATGTCCTGGCAGAAAATGACCAGTACCTATTTTTTTTTTTTCATATCTATAAGTGAGCATCATCAAGTTTTTAAGAAGGCAAAGGTTCATCTTATGGTTTCTATGTAGGTGCATTGCTGTGAGAACACTACAAAGGCTGACCAAGGGTGTGGAAGCGGAGAGGAGCAGACAGTCCGTCACCATCCGTCACAGAGAGGGGTGAGATGAGAAGGCAGAACGAGGAAGGACAAATAAAGCAACGCGGCAGGGAAAGGGGAATGCCAGCTCCGCAGAGGCCGTCGGCTTTGGCTGGGGTTTGTGCTTGGAGAAGAGTGGAAGACGAGCAGACTTAAATTAAAGATGTGCCGTCAAACCAGAGGAAATCCTTCTCATCCTGCACTCTTTAAGGGGATTTTTTGGGGGAAAAGCAGAAGGAAGGGACTTAAGGAAAGGGCGACAGTGCTTCCGCCTAGCCACAAGTCAGACAGGAGGGTCAATTTTCCAAACCTCCTTAACCACAGGACGCCTCCAATGTGGAGAGCAGGACGCTTCGATGGGGAGCTTGTACTGTAAATAAGACTGGAGATGCTGCTAATTCAGATGCTATGCCCACACAAATGCACCCATTCATTTTCATCCAGGCTGCGTTCAACCCGTCCGACGCCTGAGTCTCTGGCAACCACGGCCGCAAAGAACCTGGGCTTGTGACCTTCACGGCACCTGACCTGTGATGGAAGCCACAACAAACACACTTTTGTCTGACTATACAAAAAAGAACAAACAATTTACCCTACAGCGTGTAGATTTACACTAACACATTAGTGACAACAAGTGTAATAATAACCCATGAGTGTTGGGGAAGACATGTTAAAAATAGAAAAGACAAAAAACAAGCCATTTAATATGAATTCACATATTTGCTCTGAAATGACTTTAGATCACTTTTGACTCTTTTCTTTTCCCCAGAGGTTATACATTTAAATAGGGTTGTTTTTTTTTTGTGATTTTACTGATTAATTCAAATGTTTTGCCACGATTTTATCTCTTAGAAACTGAGGAATTGCAATTTTGAATAGAAATATTACCAAGCGTTAGAATTAGACACTCTCACAATATGCCAATGACAACGGCAAAAAGAAAAGAATGACCCATCCGCATGTCATGATTAACCACTCACGTGACGCGCTCATATCACTAGGCGCTATTCACACAGAATGCGCTTTTGTGTTGACAAAGGCTACGCGGGCAGTGGAATAGAAAAAACATGCAAGATGGGAGTAAACTTCTTTTAACTTGAGCGCCACGTTTTAAGAATGCCAAGACGCTGCAAGAGCGTCCATGTTTACAAGGAAAAACAATGGCAAAGCAGCGTAATCGAATAAAAAACCTGTGAAGAACTACTACTGTATGTCTGATATTTCAAGTTTGCATCATGATGACAGGCTAAAAGATGCTGTTTATTGTTTTTACAGAACATTTATAATTAATAATAGTCTACTGGTGTTATACCTTTAGGCATACGTTAAAGAACGCAACACACACATCTCCCGGAAATCCTGTATAATATAACCAATCACGTCTGAGGCTAACATGATGCTGACTTTGGAATATTATTTAACTAGAGGGTTAATAAAGACAGTTACTTGAATCTTGTTGTAGTTACATTTTCAAGTTAATTAGTTAAACATCGAGAATCGGTCAGACGTTTAAAAAAAAAAAATAAATTAGATTTAAATTTTTTGCCATATCGCCCAGCCCTACAGTTAAACAAATTAAACTAATACATTTATCATCAATATTTACCTGCAATATACTTTTTAGAAAACCTCTTGTATTTAAAATGTGTAAATATTATGTAAAGTAAAATGCCATGTGGGGACTCCCATTTTTGAGTCATGAAAAAGAAAAAAAAAAGTAGAAATGAATCAGACTTTCTAAATCCCATTTTGTGCTACTAAATTTTTAATCAAGGACACAAACATATCCTTCTTAGCACTCACAAGTTAAGACACAAGAAGAGATCCTAAAATTTAGGAAATTGACATGGCCTAAATAAAAATTCATATTAAGCCTAGTGAACAATGATAAGAATTTATATCATAATGTGGAACCAACACTAAATTATTTTCTTAAAGAATTTAATCAAACACAGAACCACACATTTCAGAAAGCACCGCTTCAAACAGAACTACCATGATTTCTAATAGAATCAAATAGCCAATTTCCTCAGTGTCTTTTAAATGCTCATAAGCAATATTCCAAAAATTATTTTAAGTACATCTCTAATAAATATTCCACAAAAGAATAAAATATTTTGTAAAATATCCAGTTTATTTAGTGTTACATTAACTGATTCTAGTTGATACTAGTAATTCTGACAGAAAGAGAGAGAGAGATATTAACTGCTTAATTTTTATTGGATTTTTTTTTTATGTTATATATTATAAATGCTCTATGTCACGAAACATTTGAGTGAAACCATCAGGCTAAAGAGCTGTACAAACTCCAGATTATATACGCAGCATCTTCATATTAGACTCACACTTGGCCAGCACTCAGTCTCTCTGGACGTGGGCTATAAACACACTAGGAGAGACATATGGATTCCAGGTGGATTACACCTCTCCACACCAGTGTGAAGCCAAAGGCCGTCCACTCCATGAGCTCATCATGACGGAATGATAACACATCCCGCACCAGATCAAAGCTGGGGCCCAAAAAGAGGCAACACATTAAAGCCAGAGAGAAAATGCAAAGCTGAAAATTTCAGCGCCCTCAAAAGAGGAGTGCCTCATTCCTCTGTCCCCAGAGAGCCAGAAACTCACAGAAACAGCCTCGCGCACTTTACGACTGACATGCAAATACGCACCGTTCAAAAATAACAGCAGTCGCTGCATGAGCATGCAGTCTTAACACCCTGTGGTTCAAGGGGATGGCCAGTTATTGATTGAGATATGACTTCTTGCTTGTCATTTTATACCCAATTTTATACCCATTTTATACCCAATGTAATGCAATCTCTATTAGAGGGGGAAGTTCAATGACAAACATATCATTCCTCACTCAATTTCAGACTATGTTCTGAATAACATACTACTCATACTACAGCTGCAGAATACAGTATGCATACTAGGCAGGCAATACAAATTTTCTCCATATGCATATATAATAGCCACAAAATGTGCAGTATACTACAGATTATACTACACTGGGTAAATTATTGTACAAGCCAATGGATTGAGCGCGCCATTTGTTACTTGAATGTGCAATGACATTTACTTCCAGTTATTTTGCTGTACAAAACTGCTGTCCATAAATCATAAACACACTAGTTTGTAGCGCAAATTTTGTATTATTTTAGCTGTTTACCTATAGACCAATTTAGAGTAAACGCCACAGTTATGTCACTTGTGTGCACATACTGGTTGCAGAAACACACTGGTAACAAGTGGAGGTAAATGGGTAAAATCCGTGGATTAAGAGAAAAAAATATTTTTGTGCCTTTTAATGTTAAAATTGGAATGCAAAGATGCCATCTGAAGCTAAACGCAGACATACTATGGATGAAAACTGCTATGATTACTCTACTTTTAAAGCATAAATTTGATTTAAACAGAAGGTCTAAAAGGGGGGGAAAAGAGAGAACGACGAGCTGTTTTTCCTTATTATGTAACATATATAGACGGAATTGCGAGAATAAAGTCAGAATTTTTAAATATAAAATCAAATTTACCTTTTTTATTCTTTTATTCCATTGCTCCATAGACTGCCACTTGAAAAGTCATTTTCTGCCACGAGATAGGCTCCGCCCACAAAAACGTCATCCCTGTTTCGGTTCTGTAAGACTTTCCCACTATCTAACATCGATGTCATCGTTGAATAACAGTGCTCAACGCTGGGTGACAAGATCTTGTAATTTGCAAAGAACACTTTGGAAATGACATCTAATCAATATAATCTATAATCTGTTTAAACCTAACTATTTTGTACTAGCCGTAAAGGCCATCTCTCCCAGGTTTTCTGCAACCATGATGCGCGCACATTCTGAACGTTTACAAACCTGTAATTGGTCTATAGCGGGTAATGAAATTGAAATCTTGCACATAAAAGAAAATAGCTTACTGTTGGGTTGCAAAATAAGGAGGATAGTGAGAGATGAAACTAGGGAAATTACAGACATGATTTTTAACACCTTGTTTAACACTTTGTGACAAAAGATGAAACATTTTTGCACAAACATAGATTAAAAATGCAAAACTGATTATAGATGATAACAGGATGGCACTTTCTATATGAAATACATGATGAGGTCATTAAAATGCTGCATACTACTGATTGAAATTCAGTAAGAAGCTAGTATTTCACTCCAAATGCAGCCAGATAGCCTCCAAGTACAGGATCATGAAATCAACATGCAGCTCGGTGTGCCAGCGATATGCATTTTTCTTCTTTCGACAGTCTTGACTGCATGCTGTCAAAAATATTTGCTTGACAAGCTTTGATGGTGAAAAAATATCTGGCAACCGTTTGTGAAATCTGACTCTTTAACTATTAAAAGTTTTTTTTTTTTTTTTTTTTGGAATTTACCCAAATAGACATGCAATCGCTTATTCAACGCAAATAAAAAACGTAGAGTTGTTCATCAGCGTTGATTGTTGTGACGGTGTGGACCACCAGGAGCGTGTGCTGCTGAATCAGTGAAGTGTGCGACTCTTGGGTGGGATTACATTCAGGGACGCCTCTTAATTAATGTCATTCCCAGTGCAAAAGACACATTCAATGACACACATCATAAACCTCCGGCTTTAAGTGTGGGGCGATTATTCAATGATGTGGTTTGCGTATGATACAAGAAAACAACATCTGCATCCCTTTAAAACTTCCAGAGGAAATTCCAAACACAAGGAATTTGTTCGTAGTTCTCAGCTTAGCACTGAAAGGTTATTCCTGCCATCCCGGATGATGAGTGTGTCTGTATGGCGCCCCCTACAGGAAGAGCAGGTGTCTGCAGGAAGCAGGGGCTGATGGTATGCATGTAATGCTCTGTGGAAAGTGTGACTGTGTTCGATTTAAATGCTTTCAGATGCATGAACCAGCGGGCTGTTTTCTCCATTCCCATGCAACAGCGCGCGCCTCCCGCTTCTCTCCTAGCAACAGCGAACGAAGCCCCCGCCGAAAGGCCTTCTCTCAATGTGTTTTTGGACACTTTGGATTCATTAATTTATAGTAATGCTCCAGAACATCAGGCATGTGTTAGACACACATGTATGCAGACCATAACTCATAAACAATGCAAAGTTAAAATGAAGGAGGGAAAAAAATGCACATAATTGCAAAAAAGTAAAAACAGATGACGGGAATAAAAGTGTGTTCTTGCCACATATGCAGCTGAACGTCATGTGCCTGTAACTTCTCTGAAATTCAATGTGTTTGTGGTGTTTGGTGAGTTGCACAAGCTTGTATTTGAATCAACTTAGCAGATCAAAGCTGAGATCAGATTTCAATCACCTATCCACGATCAAGAGTTTAAAAATGAAAGCATCTACACAGCAACACATGTGAGCTGTTTACCGCCAAGAGCAATACTGCAGACTTTCAATCAGGCAGCACTCAAGAACTGACTCATCTTTATGCTGAGATGAAGGGTCATGCATGTTTCTTCAACTATGGGCATGTTTGACCCACTTTGCGACTTTTAGAAAATAAACTCTCCATAGTTTATATAGTTTGTCCACTAACAAAGAAGATTCCATTTCTGGAACAAAATGGCAGATGTCTTTGTCTTGCTAAAGCTAAATTCATAGCTACAGTAGCACTGCATGGATCCTAAAACAAAATAAATATAAATATAAACATAAATATAAATGTGAATAAATGAATAAATAAATAAGTAGAATGATAGAAAATAAAAATATTATCTCTTTATAAATGGCAAATTTGTCGTTGACAAGTGAGACATTATAAAACAATACAAATGTATGCAAATATTTTTCACGCAATGAACACCAAAATGGTTTGTGTTTATTTCACTCTTAGATCAGCATTGTTTTAAACACTAATATAGATAAAAGAATATGGATTGCACAATCTTTACAGAAAAGTTAATAAAAAATATTAAGGCATTGAATTTCTAAGATTTAATTCACAGTTAAAGAAACACCCTCATATTCATGTTCTGAAGATTAAAACAACAACAACTTCATATTAAGAGATCCAGTAGCTAATAATATATCTATAGCAACTTTAACTGAATTATGACAATATTCAGTGTATGCATTAATGCATGTTGGCATATACAGTGGCATGCAAAAGTTTGAGAACCCCTTGCAGAATCTGTGAAAATGTGAACAATTTTCCAAAAAGGGTTCCAAAACTTTCGAAGGGGGTTATTTTAATAATTTTAGCTATTTTTTTGTATTGTGGACCACATGTAAACATCTTTTATGTAAGATATCTTACTCAGGACAGTACTAAATAAAAAATAACATGCATTTTCTATGATCTGTCTTATTTTGTTAAAACTATTCACATTTTCACAGATTCTGCAAGGGGTTTCCAAACTTCTGCATGCCACTGTAATCAGACAGTTGATGTTTGCAGTATTCTACAACAGCTAAAATAATGAGTGTCATTCATCACAAATCTCCAAACCGCACATAGGATAATGTGGCTTAAAATATCCCTGAACTTTAATTTTCTTTAACTTTAACTTCCTGGACTTTAATTAAATGTTCTTGCCTGGACCATCTCTCCACATCAAAAAGTCTTAAACCTAAATAGGAGGTCTCGGTTGCTTGAACTGCTTTTTACAGAAATGCAGTATATTCAAGTGTAATGAAGCATTAACACTGACAAGAATTAAATCAACGGAGGTCACCAAGTTGCACTGCTGGTTGCAAGTACACGGATCTGAATCCAACGTCAGATTGCATTAGCTTCACTACATCGCCCTGTATCTGTATTTTTGAACCCAATACTGTTTGGTTAAAAAAAATTAAGTTGATTTCGTTCAATCTGGTGTGCAATGTGGATGCAGTGTGCTCTGCATGTATACAGCACATTTAGAGAAATGTAACAGGCCATCCAGAAATGCAAAAGAAAGTTCCTATACTGTACTATGCATAATGCAAAAATAGTAAGAGTTGTATGCCACTGCAAACACACCCTAACTCCCTGACTCTCCCTGGCTTGGAGCATCAACTCAGAATGACAAAAATACATATCCAAATACAAATCCAAATTAGTCTCTTCTATGTCTGTCAGAGCTCAGCAAAATCGTGTTTTGGTAGGAGAGGAGATTTGTCCAAATTCAAATGATGAGTTTAATCTGCGCTTCATCTAGGGAATGCAACACTATCGTCTTCAAAACGAGGAACAGAGTTTAGGGCCAGCTGGTTTATTTTCTTGCCTATTCTTATCCTCCGTCTGATCCAGCGGGACTGCAGTGATTAGTCCGTTTGATGTTGGCCTCTGAATCCCCAGGGATGTGCCCCCTTCCCTTCCTCCCCCACCAGAGCCGGACTGGGCTGCAGCCGAGGCTCAAAGAGATCCGCAGCTGCAGACGTGGGACAACATAGCCGGGCCAAGCACATATCCCTGTGGCACTCCCCTCATGTGAGTTTACACTGACAATCATGTCGCATTTTAAGACAAACATATTGTACTGTCATTTGCAGTGATGGGAACTGAATGGGGCTGCTTAGGTGACGCTGTTGTCTTGCGGAATATGTGCTGGACGCAAAGCAAACAAGCACTTCTCCATGCAAATCCAAGTATGAATGGACATAATCCTGAGTTTGACTGGGAATTATAAAAAAATAGACAGTATGGGTTAAAACAAAGCAGCAGGAAGGGACAAGAAAAGGTTGTTCAGAGGCATTCAGCTCCAAGAAGTTCTTGTATCGCCTTCGTCAAAATAAAACCAAGACCAGTTTGAGTATTCAGAGCACAACAGTTCATCATGTATATGCATTTCCTCTGATGATCAGACAGACACGCTGATCAAAAAAAGCTAACGGTGTGTTTTTTTCCAAGCGTGGTAGCTCACTATGGTATTGCCATAGCAACAGAAAGTTAAACAATGCACCAATTCTCATTTGCATTGGAAAGGGGGTGGTTCTTTTGATGGGAAGGGGGCTCAGACAAACAAACAGCACACCAGCTGCTTGCGTCTGCACGCATACATGTTTAAACTCACGTGTGCATATCAAAAGGGAATGCAAAAACGACAAAAGTCTAAATACTTTATTAATAAAATGCACTCGCAAAAATGATGCAAGCCATGCTAAATATTACATACATTTTCACACCCTCTCTGTAACACATATGCACATGAAAGTGTGTCCAACATGCCAGCCTGCATATAATGCGGTGAGCAGCCAGCACTTTATGCGGTTTCATCTCGTTTAAATTTCTCCGCTCATCCTCTGATCTCCGCTATCAGGCGGTGCTCTCTTGATGTGTGTGCTGGCTGGCCGTTTGAAGTTCTGCGCTGACTTTAAAGCGGCCAAAAGACCCTGAACGGCAGGTAGGTAGCAGACCTGGAATCCTGGGTGCTCGTTAGCCCAATGACTGTTTAATTAGCTCGATGAGGACTGCAGTGTAAATGCGGTTGCCTATTGACACAAATGGGCATCTGTGTTGTTCATTGCTCATGCGGGGCTAATTTATTCATCCTAAGCCGTGTGTGTCTGCCGCACTAACGCGTACGTCAGATAACGGCACTCGTTTCATCTCGACACTTTAAAGCAACGTTGGAGAAAAAAAAAATCACAATTCAGCAGATGAAAGGAAGCGTTGTGCTATACGGAACAAGACATGCAAAACGTCCTGGAACGGTTTTAAATTACACATGTGCCAATGACAGCCAGACCTCATTTCTCTCGCTTAATAGTTGTCCCATTTTAGGTTTTTTTTTTTTTTTTTTTTGCTAACACTTTAGTATAGGGAACAATTCTCACTATTAACTAGTTACTTATTAGCATGCCTATTAACAACATATTGGCTGTTTATTAGTACTTTTAGTACTAAGTACTATTAGTACTAAAAGCAGAACTTAACAACTACCTTACTAACTATTAATAAGCAGCGAATTAGGAGTGTATTGAGGCAAAAGCCATAGTTAATGGTTCGTTAATAGCAAGAACTGGACCTTAAAATAAAGTGTGATTTATTTTTTTTAACAAACAATGAAGTCCTGTTAGATTTGTTACTAAAAATCATATGGTTAAATTGTGATGCAACTGAATAAAATACTACAGCAACCTGTAAGATCAATGAGGATGCTTTAAATATGCTACAGAATAATTAATTCATCATCAATAATTATATAATATTGAATTATTATAGTATGGTAATTTTGTACACATTTGCACAAAAAATAACTTTTTGCACGTGCAGAGTTTTGCAACGTCTGAGTTCCCCCCCTAGGATGACACAACATTGTTAATATGGATAAACTTTGATGTTGCAAATGCGTCTGAAAAACAACAAGGACACAGAGGGAGTTGATGTGAGAAAAAGAATGCAATTTAAGTCCTAATGCTTTATATTGCTTTTAAATTGCTTAAGTGCTTCAAACTAACTCTTAAACCTATAGTTTACATTACACACTACTTTTTAAAAATTCATTGACTTCCATTCTTACGCATGCAAATAGGGGAAGGCAGGAAACGCAAGCTCCGCTGCCATCTCAAGTTTAATTTTGATGAAATCTGCACTTCTGATTTGTTTCATGTGAAGATGTGTGACCAATATAAGCATAAACACTCATCAGGACAGCAGCTTGTTTTATGTAACAAACCAGAATATAGCGTGTCGTTAACGTGCTCTGTTAATTGTCGTTAATGATCAGTACTGGGCTACAGTATTAAGGGAAACAATCAACAATAATTATTTTTGTCAATATATATACACTACTCCTCAAAAGTGTGGGATCAGTAAGACTTCAATGTTTTTAAAGGGGTCATCGGACGCCCATTTTCCACAAGTTGATATGATTCTTTAGGGTCCTAATGAAAAGCCTATAATATACTTTGGTTAAAAATTCTCAATGGTTGTGTAAAAAACACCCTTTTTACCTTATCAAAATGAGCTCTGCAAAAATAATCCCATTCTGAGGGATTGTTCCTTTAAACAATTAAACAAATGTTCCTCTTCTCTCTGTGAAGGGACGAGCTGTGCTCGGAGAGATTGTTTACTTTAGCCACATTTAGCACCTTTAGCTGCGAAACTTGCTAACTAGCACGTTATTTGGAAAGATGATTGCAGAGATTCACAAAAAAACCCTTATACTTACTTCTGCTGTAGGTGAAACTCGATCATGAATGATTTGCGCGAACATAGACACATTTATGTACATCGGGAGGCGCATTCCCTTCACAAACAAATGTAATCCACTGCATCTAACTTACATCCCTGCTCCAGCATCGAAACAATGGAGGTCGGACTGATTTATTAACAGTTGTGCTGCTTAATATTTTTTTGGAACCTGTGATACAGGATTCTTTGATCAATAAAAGGTGAAAAAGAACAGCATTTATTTAAAATAGAAAGGTTTTCTAACAATATACAGTACTGTTCAAAAGTTCGGCGTTTCTTTTTTTTTGAAAGAAATTAATACTTTTATTCACCAAGGATGTGGTGCATAGATTTACATTGTTAAAAGATTTATATTTTGAATAATTGCTGTTCTTTTTAACTTGTTATTCATCAAAAAATCCTGAAAAAGGAATCACAGGTTCCCAAAAATATTTGGCATCACAACATTGATCATTCTAATAATAAATCAGCATATTAGAATGATTTCTGAAGGATCATGTGACACTTAAGACTGGAGTTACAGCTAATGATAAATTATATTTTAAGCATATTAAAAAAAAACATTATTTTATATTGTAATAACATTTTGCAATAGTACTGTTTTTTTTTTCTGTAATTTTTATCAAATAAATTTAGCCTTGATGAGCACAAGACACTTCTTTAAAAAATGAAGTCTTACTGAACTTTTGAGCAGAGTGTATATATACAGGTGCATCTTAATAAATTAGAATGTCATGGAAAATTTCATTTATTTCAGTAATTCAACTCAAACTGTGAAACTCGTGTATTAAATAAATTCAGTACACACAGACTGAAGTAGTTTAAGTCCTTGGTTCTTTTAATTGTGATGATTTTGCCTCACATTTAACAAAAACCCACCAATTCATCTCAACAAATTAGAATATGGTGACATGCCAATCAACTAATCAACTTAAAACACCTGCAAAGGTTTCCTGAGCCTTCAAAATGGTCTCTCAGTTTGGTTCACTAGGCTACACAATCATGGGGAAGACTGCTGATCTGACAGTTGTCCAGAATCACAATCATTGACACCCTTCACAAGGAGGGTAAGACACAAACATTCATTGCCAAAGAAGCTGGATGTTCACAGAGTGCTGTATCCAAGCATGTTAACAGAAAGTTGAGTGGAAGGAAAAAGTGTGGAAGAAAAAGATGGACAACCAACCGAGAGAACCGCAGCCTTGAGAGGCTTGTCAAGCAAAATCGATTCAAGAATTTGGGTGAACTTCACAAGGAATGGAATGAGGCTGGGGT
>JAHKKF010531508.1:0-13596 GCA_019740295.1 Labeo calbasu | reverse complement strand
AATGATTGTGATTGCACTTTCCTGTTTTTTATATTTTTATTACTGTTCAGTCATAGTTAACGTTAGGTTTAGAGGTAGAAGTGGGATTAGCGACTATATAAAAATATTTTTTTTATAAAAAAACACACCGAAACAGCCCTTTGTAGACACGCCCCAAAAATGACATTTTCCCAATGTCCCACTTATGCCTTTTGGAAATCAACCAACCAGATTTGGCTTTTGGCAACTAGCAACAGTCTGCTGTTGTAAATCAGGGTAAAAAAAATCTGGACAAATGTAGTGTATTCAAGCCTTTGGATCTAGCATTGTCTACAGATTATAGATTTTAGCCAGTCATTAACTGCAAAAGATTCAACAATTATACTCACATAAAAGGTTTAGGATTATATTATTGAGTTATTTTTAGGTAGCTTAAGTATAAATGAGTATTTATTCATGTGTGGTTCACCTATTATAGATGTGCTGTACTAAATAATCTGCAAGTTTATTACTGTATTCTCAAAAAGATGCTTTATTCAGAAACATAAATGAATGCACTCACCCGGTGTCTTGATCTTCTGCTGTAACTCTTTGATTTCATCATCTTTCACACTCAGTTTCTCTTCTAGTTCATGTCTGACTCTCTTCTCTGAAGCTCTCATATACATCTGAAGAGAATAGGGTTCGATCTTCATGCGCTCTATACAATCAAACAGGTCTGAGATCTTTTCTAAGTTTCTCTGGTCCTTTAACCCCATCACAGTGTGCAAACTCCCATAGAGACTCACAACACGCTGAGATTCTGTGGATTTCACAAAATCCGACACACGTTTGTCAGCAGTACGTTCAGTAATGAAAAGCACCATGAAGTGCTCTAGTGAGTTAAAAATTTCTTTAATCTTCTCCATTTCTGCTTTGTCTTCATTAGTAAGTGGACTGACAGGAGTGACAAGGATGAAATGATGAACTCCAGGATCACAGAGATACAGACAGCGGTAAGTCTGACGCATCACTTCCTCCTCTGAGAGTCGAGTGAGAGCTGGAAGCTCTAGTACACTGATCTGTCGTCCATGAATCATTCCTTCTCTCTTCACACACACTTTACTCATCTCTTTCTGAGGTTTACTTGTTTTGCCTCTAAACATTTTAGACACTGAGTTGTTAAGTGTTGAATCATTTCCACACAGTACTATGTTCAGCTTTGCTTTTCCAGTAGTCGACACTGAAAACATTAATAAGAAAAAGAAAATTTAGATGAGCTTTACTAGCAGATGTAGTTCTTCTTTACATTGACTTTTATACATTTTGTTCACTAAAAGTTAAAGAATGGCAGCTGCATCGAGCCCCGTGAGCAGCAGGGACTCACTAACACTGGTTTAGTACAGTAACCAGTAGGTTATCTGTGGGCCTCTATCATTCTTCTGGTAAGCTCTTTGAAATTTATAGGGCCCCCAAAATGCTAATCCTGAGTTAACAATCTGATCTCACAGGAAATCACCAACAGAAGGAATTTTCTTCACTTGTGGATTTTGTCAAGCTTTGGAAATCTTCAGGTGTTTGTTTTAATGACACAAAACACAGAAACAGCTTCAACTGCTATATGCAGAGACCATTTTCTGTTCTATTCTCATAGCGATTATATTAAAAGTGTCTGACGTCACTGGTATCACATATAAATAAGCACAAAGAAGATCTCAGCTATGACAGGCTGGAATATTTTTCAATAAATGACAACTTATCCGAATCTGTTCCTCAAACACAGTCGACGTTTGGGTTCAGAAGACTTGCATGCCTGAAGTAGTTTGAATACTGTTGACTGCATTATAGCTCTATATGATTATAATTTGAATATGTTGCTTCAGAATTATATTCATTGAGAAATGTGGTTTACAGATAAATCTGAATTAGAAGTTTTATTTTAATGCTGTTTTATTTGTATTTTTTTTTTTTTTTTTTTTTTTAAGTGGGTAGAAAAAAATAACTTAATATGACATAAATATTTCCAGACAAAATATTCTTAAATTTTCTTTGGATTTACAGTGGCAATATAAAAGCAAACTACTTAATTAAAAAATATACTATATTTGGGTCAATATTCTGTGCCAAATCATCTTTGCTGATCACTTTGCTGTGGCAAATCCCCTGATAAAGGGAGCAAGCCAGGGGGGAGAGAGAGAGATTATATTTGGGTCAATGACATGACACTTAAATTTTATGTCTGACTGAATTTTGGTTTAAATATATTATACAGATGCCATATATATGAGGTACCTCTCTTATGTATGGACCCAATTTAACGTTTCAAAAAGGATTAGTTATTTGTAATTTTTCTGTTATTCAATTTGTCAAAATATCATGTGGTGCGATCGTCCAGCTATAACTCTTGCTTTGGAAATGTATTTAAAATTACCCTAAATTTATTCTGATTCATTTTCTGCACTATTTGGCATGATTTCCAAAGTGTTTTGTAATCTTGCAAAATCGCTAAGCATTTGTATTTATATTTTCATCATAATATATAAACAAACTTTGTCCAATGATTTCCATTTTATGAAATATAATGTGATGTGACCATCAAGAAACTACCATTTTGGGATTTTTATGTTGAAATCCATTTAAAGATAGGACTTTGCCTAGCAATAGCAATTCACCAATGACCCATGGAAGCATCAGGCTGGTTTGTAACTCTCAAATTTGGAAAAAAAAAAAAAAAAAATTAATGGCTGGTATGTAGTTACCACATTTGGATACCATGTGGTATGACCTCAAAAACTATGAATATTAAGTTATTTCTACAAGTATTTCCTTTTATTAGAAATTTCATAATGACCATTTGTGGGAAGCTAGATTGTTTTGTTTAGGTGGCCAATTCTGTGACTGAATTTTGACTGAATTTGAAATATCATGTATCATTATTATTGATATTATTGTTGCTACGTCCGAAAAACCATGGCGCTTTTATGACACACATCATGTTCTCAAGCAGTGAAAAATACATCACAGAGCAAAGAGGACACTGACAACATGCAAACCCAACATACAACACAGAGCTGGTTACTTTTGGTATGAAACAAAGCCTACCTGATCCAATTTTTTTTTTTCTTCAGTAATTCAACTCAATGCAATTCAATTCAAATTCACTGTGCATATATATATATATATATATATATATATAACAGTACTCACACATATTATGTGCACACAAACCTTTAATCGTTTGATAGCCCTAATTTACATGCAATAAAACAGTTTAAAAAAAAAAATAGAAAAGAAAAAAAAAAGCCGCACATATGCGAGTAATTCACATGTTTGTTTTTTTTTGTTTTTGTTTTTGTTTTTTTTGTTTTTTTGTACAATATAAACTTAAAGTTAAGTCTTGACACACTCGGACTAATCATTATTTTCCTTTATAGGTGAACCATACTTTAACTCTTACAACACAACATTCTAACACATAAATGTTTAATACATCGTAATATCACTGCTAGTGATTTAATTTACTTACTGTTAGGACGATCATAAATTGAACGACGTCTCCCTGCTGCTGCTAGAAAAGAAGAAAAATCACACACATACACAAAGAAAACAGATGGTTTATCCATTAAAAATTATGTATAAAAAGCATATGCAGACTGAAAAAGCTGTCACTTCACATTGTTTGCGATTATTAATTTAACTGACTGAATACAGATTCACAGATCAACACTAATTTTCAAATAATTTTACTTATGCTCAGAACATCTACAGTGTGTCAAAATTACACTTCAACCAAGTTTAGTTTCTTCCTGGTGTCCAATGCACGATCAAACATGAATGTAAGAGCGCAATGAATAACATTTAATAAACTCAATTACGTAAACAACTGTCTTCTGTTGGCTAATATTTCATAAATAAATCATAAATCAAGGAAAAGTTTCTGCATTTATTTCTATCCATTTGATTCTTACCTGACGCCATTTCAACGGCAACACAAATCGAAAGAAAAGCGCTGATAGACGAGAGCTGACCTCCGTCCCGTGACTGGAAAAAAAAGTGGTTTTCTATTTATTGAAATGAAACTTTCTGCGTCCATTTATAGAACTTAGAAAAAATACGGAAGATGCGTTTTTTTGTTTAAATGTTCTGATGAACAGAATAAGCAGATACAAACTTATAAAAATGATTTTCTAATAATTATATATAGGCTACATGCAGTAGCAGCTCCTGGTCATTAATTTAAGTTGAGTTTTTGGGTCGTAGCTTATGATTAACCTTCACATTCATAATTGCTGAACCAACGTAAACACGCTTCTGGCAGAGGTTTTGTCTTTGCGTAATTCAGCCAGAGGGTGGCGCTATAATGTTGCATAAGAGGATCGAATTACACGCACATCATATTTTACAATATGTACTGACAACCACCGACACACACACTTAAGTGATAGTTGTGTCTTAAGTGCTCACACTCAAGTTCCAAACCTGCATGCATTTCTTTCTTCTGCTGAACACAAAATAATATTTTACTTTTATAGTTTGAAAAATAAAGGTTGCTTTAAGGCTGCTTTGTGGTCGCTCAAAATTCTGTGTATAGATGCAATGCAGCATAAAAGACAGATGAAATGATTACAGTTCTGATCTGTTTCAGAATTTGTGCTGCATTTGTAATTGCTGTGTAAATGCATTTACGTACTGAGCAGCATGACAGTGTGTAAAGACACATAAATGCCACTTTCAGAAGTGTTTTTATGCAATCTTTGCAGTAATAATTTTGGCATTAGATTTTATAATCAGGTATGAGACCACACATCACAACAGCACAGTTATTGTATGAGTGTGATTTTGCTTTAACACAACATAAATTTCATTCACAAATCATTGATTCACTGACATTAACACTCCACAACTTTCTATAATGATGCAAACACCATCACTATTGTAACACTTGGCCTAATTGAAATATAACAGACATCAAACAGTAACAAACAGGATTTTTCCATTCTTGTTTGGATATTAATAAATATGTTAATAAATATGACAATAAATGTTTGGCTATTATTTGATGTATGTTTGCATATTTGCCATTTTAAATGTCTGTTTAAAGGTTTGAACCAGGGGCGGATCCACCGGGGTGGTACGGGGTGGCAACTGCCACCCTAAGAAAAAGCTGTGCCACCCCACCTGCCACCCCAGAATTATCACAGAATAAAATATAAATGTGAGCAGTGTTTCCTGTGCTACTTTTCAGCCGCAGCGATGACAGCGTAAAGGAAAATAATGGCCTAAAACACGTCTTTCAATAAAATGTGTTTTATTATACGATAGTTGCACGCGCACGCAGTGCGCCCAGTGTATTCGACTTCATTAACAAATGACTCTTATGAACCGGTTCTTTTTTTGAGTCAAAAACACAAAGCGCGGCCCAGTTCACTAATGAATTGTTTTACATTAGTTCGTGTATCAGATAATTACTGCTTATCGGCTAACTCAGAAGTCCTCTGAGACATCTGATCCCGTCCGGATGTGTCTGAGATTCATCGCGTAATTGTTTGGTGATCCGATTCTCTGCTGACCGCTCCGCTTTCATCATGGTTATACTGCAGACCTTTTTGCCGGATCCGACGAAACAATAATAGCATGAAATCAATAAGAAGATGCCGATCACGGAAACTAATAGCAGAGTTGGGTGAGCATCTGGTCGTATTGCAGTTTTCTCGATTGTTAACACAATGTAACTGATGTTAGTTGAATTATATTCCCAAACCATTCATTCAGTGCTAAAAACAAAGACACATTTCTCTGAAAATTTAACAATAAGTAAGTTAAACATTAAGTAGCCAAACTGATGACACACCAATCAATATCTCTGCATCCAACAACGGAGAGAGGAGAGAAATTAACGAATCATTTACGTGGGTATTATACTTACACATACAGTATAATTATAGTACAGTACCAGTATATTGATGATGGAAATTTAACTATTCTATATGTACAGTAAACTGTAGTAGGTTGTACACCTTCAGAAGTGTGACTGTCAAATTTTATTTGTAACCATTTTTTTATGCGAAATGACTAGCTAGAGATATAGTCTTGTGTCAGGAGACCAACTAGTACTGCATACTCTAAAGAAACTTAGCCAAATGCGCAGAGGATGCTGAATTAAATTTTACATTTATTTTTTTTTTACTGTACTGCATTGTGGTGCATACCAAGTTCATATACAGTTCTTTGTTATTTGAACTTTTCTAGTGTTTTTAATCTGCTGCAAGATTACTTGCAAGAGTACAGTAGTAAAATGGAATTATTTTTTCCCAAAACTTAATTGCTGAATTAGCAATCTGTAATTTAATTTATGTTGTATACTGTATAGACATTGAGTTGCAAATTAATTCCTAATAAGAGTTTTTTGTTAGTGTTATTGATCTCATGAGTGTTCACTGGGCAGGAGAGGCATCGTTGTATTTGAATTGTGTGTAATCATTTAAGAATACATGTAATAACTAGATTGAAATGTTTGAAAGACAAATTTATGCTGGCTTGTCTTAAGACTTGTTTAAAAACATAAATAGTTTGGTCAGTTACAGGTGTTTGCTAAAGTGTTGCTAGTTGGTTGCTAGGATATTCTGGGTGGTTGCTAGGCTCTTGCTATGCAGTTGCCAGGGTTGTTGCTAGATTTTATGGTGATTGTGTGTTATGAGTGATTACAGACATTCCCACCTCTGGTAATAACAGAAAATCAACCATTGTTTCCAAAACTGATCCAGTTTCAGTGCTTTGATATTATAATATTTCTTTCGAATGTTAGGAAATTAACATTAAATCATCAACATTAACATCTTAAACTTGCACTAAAACGTGATTTATACCATCTAAGTAGTAATTTAATAGAATCACATGTCTTCTTTAGTGATATAAACACATAAACATTTACTGTTTTTTTTTTCATATATAGTTTATTGACTTGGTGCCATGATGGACACTGAAATGTAATTTATTTTTCATTTTAAACAGTATAGATGATTACTTAATGGTAATGCAATATTTGTGAACACAACAGTGTATGTCAGACAATAAATCCCCAAAAACTACCCATGGGGGCTTTCTTTGGAGTTGCCACCCCTCATAGACCCCATGCCACCCCTTTGCCACGCTAAAACAAAATTTTCTAGATCCGCCCCTGGTTTGAACAGAAATCACTGAGTATTTGGAGGAGGGGTTCCCTCATGTCTTGCCGTTTTGGGACAAAATGCAGCCTTTGTTATTGTGGGAGAAATTATACTGAAGCAAGATCGTATTTGGGAGCACGTTTTTGATTATCACCTTAATTTATCACCTAATGTGATAAAAAAAAAAAAAAAGTAATATCACAATTGCAACCAATAACTTATTTTACAAGAATTGTTTGCAACTTTAATTAAAATGGAAATAAAGCATTTTTAATATATTTGTACAGCACATCATTATTTACATAATAATAATAATACTACCAGAATGGTTAAAGCAAAATTTTGGCCAAATAACACAACAAACTAGTTATTTTATAACACAATTTATTGTGTAAAACTGACTACCCAATGCATTCGATTAAAATAACCAAACAACAGGTTGGTGCTACATCAACCCACCACTGGATCGTCTGTTGGGTCATTTTTAACTCAACCATTTTAAGCGAGAGGTTACACCCCAGTAGTTAAGTTATAATAGAATTGCAGTTGTAAAATGGGGAGAGACTCTAGTGTGAGAACCATAGAACAAGAAGGTGCTGAAAACAAAAGAGTGTCAACCATAATCACGGGACCTGTTGGCGGCCTTGAAGGGTCAAGCCCCACTGCCCTCGGAGCTTGCTGGTGTTGGCCCCCTCTAAAAAAATTCTTTGGGGTTTTAACAGTCCTCTGCTTCTCCCACAGTGAAAGGAGAGCTAAATAACAACAGAGCATAGTCCATAATGTCCCTTAAACTACAGTTAAATTTTCCTCCAGGTAACCAAGCTTTTGCTGGCTCATCGAGTCCATAACGGAAAATGTCTTTTAATATGATTTCATCAAATGGCACTTCATAGGACAACTCACAGAATTGATGAACAAAGATGTAGTAGCTGGTCAACTGGATCCATAGCTGACCTGGAAACAATCACAAAGCCACTGAATCCGGGTATGACTGAGTATTCTCTAACGTAGGAAGCACGACAACGGAGTTGGAGGATCCACGTGCAGCTATTTAAAAACGTAGCCAGACAGGCAGGGTCAATCACCAGCAAAACAACATTATTCAGGGCGAGACAAAAGAATCATCTAAATAACAGGCAATAGTCAGGGCAGGCAGCAAACTATCATAATAAAAAAAAAAAAAAAAAAAAAAACAGGTAAACAGTCCAAGGTCAAAAACATGAAGACAGGCAAAATTAGGAAACAAGGGAAAGCACAGAAACAGATGGCTAGAAATAAAGATGTAAACATACTAACAAAACTAAAGGGCACTCCAGGGGCCCCATGTTTCTTTATATACACGCGTTCTCTTGTAAGTATATTGTTATGCTGTATTTACACTGTGGGCATCAGGGAGCCACTATTAATACACGGGGCATTTGAAATCGCTTTTGAACATGTGTCCGCATTTTACTTTCACTTTCGAGATTCACAATCCTACTCTGTATGCTGCTCTACCTCTGCCATGTTTTTTGGGGGCTTTTTGTTACTTTATTATTGAGAGGACAGTGGAGAGATGACAGAAAAGTATTGGGTAGAGAGAGAGGAGTAGGATCGGCACAGGACCTCGAGGCGGAAATCAAACTCGGTCGGCGTGAGCACAGCTGTGCAATATATGCACACTAACCACAAGGCTATCAGAGCCGACAACTTCTGCCATGTTAATGTACATTCTATGCCTTGTCTCTGTAGTGTTGTGACACATCAAACAAATTATTGGTCATTTTCTACATAATAAAAGTATTCCGCATCTACTTATAATTATATTTAATAGGGATGCAACAATACAGTTAGTCCACAGTTCAATACGTACCTCTGTCTTTAACCGTGGTTTTCGGTTCGGTTTGGCTCTGGTATCTTGCAAAATCTTGTGTTTTTTTTTTTTTTCGTTTTTTTTTTAACTCCTATAAACCTCTGTACACTGGAAAAAGCGTGGTTTAACATATGTCTGCTTAATTTTTCTTTTGAGAGAAGTATTATTTTTCGATTTTTACGCAAAACTGAATGGGTTTCATTCATACTGGACGCCAGAGGGCGCCCTCGTGCAAAAAATCCACATATGCACGTCAAAGAAGTATCACTAATGACAGTCCGTTCCAGCTTCTCTAATATGGGTAAAGGCATCGCTATTTTGCTGTAACTGAATAAAAACAAGATATAACATTAATCGTTTTGAATGATGAAATGTAAGGACAATAAAACAATAAACGTCTGCAATAATATATGGTTTATGTGTGTTCTTCAAGGCATCTCGTGTATTTTTTATAAGCCATTGTTAATCGACATACATAGAATATGAGTATAGAATTTATTGTCTGCCTCATTATGTGATGAGAATCCACATCAGATCACATAAGGAAGTTATTTCAAACACTCGACTGATGTGAATTAAAAACAAGTTATAGTGTTTTTCTTGTAACTTTTGTTTTTATAACTCTTTTGTTGGACAACAGGTTTAGAAAGGCTTATCATTGCATGTCATTAGAATTGAAGATGCTCTGCGTGTGTTGTTTTTCAAATATAAGCGGGGAAGCGTTTCCTCATTTCAGCACGTGAAATCGCAGGCACACATTCAGCAAATTCCAAATTCCAAAATAAAAACTCACAATTACCTTCCACAGAAATGAAGGAGAATTTAAGAAAAACCTTCACAGTGCCAGTGAAGAAAGTGAAAGTCCAATGCCAGCTATTTGTCTGATCAACAATGTTTCAAAAATGTAGAACTGTTTCACATGACATGACATGACTGAATATCTCTTAGCTCCTTTTTCATTTCATTTAGTTGTTCAAGTCTTTCCTTGAGATCCTGAATGTGCTGCTCTTTTCTCTCTCTGAAATCATTCAGTTCTTCTTCTTGTTTTCTGGCTCCATCTTCATGTTTCTTCTTCATCTTCTCTATTTCCTCTTCAAGTTTCTGTTTCATTTCATCACACTCTTTTTCTTCTCTGTTTATTATTTCTCTCTCCCCTCTTTCTCTTCTCTTGATCTCCTCCTCATGTTCTCGTTTCAGATCTTCCATCATTATTTCCCATCTCTTTCTCTTCTCCATTCGTCCCTCTTCGTCCCTTTGTTTTCTTTTCTTCCACTCCTTTTTCCTCTCTTGCTCCAGCTGCTCATAACGTCTCTCCATTACACTTATCTCTTTTTCATATTCTCTCTCTTTCTGTTCTTTCTCTCTTTTCTGTTTCTCTCTCTCCTCCTCTATCATCTGTTCTTCTTCATCTCTCTCTCTTTCACATTTCACTTCTATTTTCTCCAGTTCTTCTTGTTTTTCTCTCAGCTGTTTCTCGTGTTTCTCTTTTCTCTTTCTTTCCTCTTCTTCTCGTTCTCTCATCTGTCGTTTCTTCTCTTCCTCCCATTCTCTCTGCTGTCGTTTAATTTCCTCTTGAGTCTCTTTGTCATTTTCAGCCTCTTTTATTTTTCTCCTCCATTCTTCTCTCTCTTTCTCTTCTTGTTCCTTTCTCATTTGTTCCTCTAAATCTCTCTTTTTTATTTCCTCTTCGTGTTTCATCTGTAATTCTGCTATAATACGTTCATGATCATTTTTCATCTTTTCTTGATCTTGTTTATATTCGTCTTCTCTCTTTCTATCTTCTTCTTCACTTTCTTTTTGTTGTTTTTCATACTGTATTCTCTGATCTTCAATCTCTCTCTTCATCTCCTCTATTCTTTGATCATATTCAGCTCTTTGCTGTTTCTCCTCTTCTGATCGTTTCTGATCCTCCGTCTCTCGTTTCTTCTGCTCAGTTTTTTCTTTCTCCTCAAACTCTCTCCTGAGTGTTTCCTCTCTTTCTCTGAACTTGTTCTTCAGTCTCTCTCTTTCCTCATCTGTCCTTTGTTTTTTCTCCTCCAGTCTCATTCTCATGCTTTTGATTTCAGTGTCATGTTTAGATTGTAATTCTTTAATCTGAGTGAGATTTTTTCTTTCATTCTCTTCTATCATTTCCATTCTCTGT
The DNA here is from genome assembly GCA_019740295.1 of Labeo calbasu. Lineage (NCBI taxonomy): Eukaryota > Metazoa > Chordata > Actinopteri > Cypriniformes > Cyprinidae > Labeo > Labeo calbasu. Next base: position 2,477 of record JAHKKF010531508.1, on the reverse strand, counting down.
TCAATGGAGATCGCTGCCTCCTCAAACATCTCATTAGTGAAATACCGACCCTGATTAGATTTCTTCATCTCTTCTATCATATTGAACAGCTGAGTAACTTGTGTCTGATCTTGTGTTTCTCTGTTGTTAAAAGTCAGGAATCTGTTTCCACAGTCACTGATCAGATTCTTGAGTTCAGCATTTTTCTCTACATATTGTTCTATTGTTTGTCCTTTCAATTCATCTCCTCTAGTGAAGAGAACAATGCAGAAATCTGATGCTTTTGGGCCAAACATCATCTTGATCATGTCTAAAGTGTCTTTCTCCTCTGGAGTGATTTTTCCCACACTCAGAACAATGATGATCACATGTGGTCCAGGTGCTGACAGTGAAATACAGTTCATTATTTCTTTCTGCACTTGTTCTTTTGTCAGTGAGGGGTCAAAGAGTCCTGGAGTATCAATAACAGCTACTGATTGACCATCAACTTCACCAACTCCCTTCTGACAAACAGTGGTCACCAACTGTGAACTGTCTTCACTGTGAAACCCACTGTTTCCAAGGATACTGTTTCCTGTGGCAGACTTTCCACTTCCTGTCCTCCCAAACAGCAAGATTCTCAAACATCCTGAATCTGATGATGAATCTTCATCATCTGAAACTGACAAATAGAGTTAACAGATTAACAACAATTGATTCAACTTCTATATAATATTATATGATAGTATTATATTAGATTTTTGTTCATATTTATAACCTTAACTGGGGCTCATAATTATGACTTTAACTGTATGCGACTGTTCAGTATGTTTTTTAACATATAATGGATTTCAAATACACACTAGTACTACCAAAAAACATTTGTAATTCATAAAAATACACACTGACATCTAGTGAAGCAGGAATTTAATGGCCTGCCAACATGAGTGGGTGTTAAAGAACTGTAAAAGAATGGAGTCCTATATTCTTATTTATTATTTACATATTAATATTTTATTTTTTAATTTTTTCCTCTGCTTTTAACACAGTTCAACCTTATGTTTTAATCAGCAGGCTTTTATAACAATTCAAATTGAGTAATAACCTTGTTGGGTGCTCTTGACTTTTTAATTAACAGAACACAGAGAGTGAAGGTTAATGAAATTTTGTCTGCCCTCCACTGGCTTCCCGCAAGGATGTGCTTTCCCCCCTGCTATTTATCTTTTATACAAATACATGTCAGAGTAAGTAGGAAAATCATACATTTCATAAAAATCATAAAGATTACACATATGTTATTGTTATTGTTAATCTGCTTCAGGAAAAGGAGACTAGACATGGTCCAGTTTCTGACAATTTTGATAAGTCGTGTGAGGAATACTATCTTTGCTTAAATTTGCTTAAGACAAAGGACATGGTAATTGATTTTAGGAAAAGTATCATACATAAGAAGTCGCATTCATAAATGCAGTGTGGCTCACAGCAACTGAATTTACCTAAGGGTACAAATAAAAGTAACCATCAAATTTAATTATGCGCCAAACGAAAACAGTTTCATCTGTTGACAAGAAATCCATAACTTTTTATTGGCATGGGCTGAAAATAATCTGAGCCAATTTTAGTGAAAATCAAAGCAACAGTCTTCGAAAAATTTGAAATGGCAGAAAAAAGTTTCATGGCAGAAAATTACGTCGAAATTGGCTGAGCCAAAGAAAACGTAAGGAAATGTTTCATTTAACATTGTTTTTGTTGTTCTTATTTAATTTTAAAAAGCCATAAAAGTCATTGAATGCCAAATAACAGATTTGATTTGATTTGATTTATACTGACAAATGGTTAGGTTCAGGGGTAGGAGTTTGGTTACTTGCTCATAAACACCCATGGAGAGATACAGACGCCGACAGGATAGAAGGGAGATTATAATCATTTCTAATCACTTATTTTGTATATGTTCCACCAAGTCATTCTTTACTGACTTCATTATGAAGACGATGAGTCTGAGTCAGCTTAAGTCTCTGGTTAACATGTTTACAAATTAATTTATCTGTGGTTTCAGCTGGTGCTACATTGTAAAATAACCTGATCTAAACCCTTGTGTGACTGATTATTCTAAACCAGTGAAATATTTCCTCAACAATATTACATCTACATAAACTGATGAAAAACAAAGTATAGGGAAAGAAAAGTATTGTTTTCACCAAATATTTAATTTTTTGTAAATTCATTTTAAATGTAGTATTGTTTTGACTTACTGTTTCTCGTATGTAGTTTAATGTCTCTTTCACATTGTTCTTCCACATATTCCGCTTCTCTGCTCTTTCTCCCTTTGTCACGCTTCTGTTTTTTTTCCTCCATCATCATCTTCATTCTATTTCTCTCTTCTTTATGTTTGATCTGATAATCTTGTTTTACTTTCAGTCTTCTTTCTCTCTCTCGTCTCTCTCCTCTCAGCTTTTCTATCTCTGTCCATTCGTCCTCTTCTTCTTCTCTTTGTCTTTCCTGTTGTTTCTGTTTCTCCC
>JAHKKF010531507.1:2464-13023 GCA_019740295.1 Labeo calbasu | reverse complement strand
TGTGCAGTCTCCTGTAAGGGCTAGGTTTAGTTGTAGGGTAGGTGTAGGGCGATAGAACATAGGGTTTGTACAGTATAAAAACCATTATGCCTATGGAATGTCCCCATAAAATATGTAAACCCAACATATATGTGTGTGTGTGTGTGTGTTTGTGACAGCACCATCACACTTTTGATGATATTTATAACAACCTGGTTTCAAATACAAATTTGATTGACTGCTGGAGGTTAAAGAATTCAGGTGTTAGACAATATACTTGGTTCAATGCATCTAATAATGAACAGTGTTCCAGGTTGGACTACTGGCTTATTTCTTTTAACTGATTTGATAATATCTCTAAATGTGAAATCACTACAGCTCCCCTAACAGACCATTGCTCAGTGACTCTGATCCTTAATTTAAATAATAATAAGCGTCCTCAAAACACAATTTGGAAATTCAATAATAATCTTTTGCTTAACAAAGACTTTGTGATGAAGTTAATCTCATTGTTGAGGTGACATCTTTGGATTCTTCACCATTAAATAAATGGGAGTGGTTTAAATTCAAAGTTAAAGAAGCAGCAAGTAAAATGGGAAAATACTCTTCTAAGCAAATGCGGGTTAAACAAAAGGAAATTGTTACTAATATCAACATTTTATGCTCTAAAGCTGTGTTGTCGAGTGAGGAAAAAGCCCAATTAGAAACTCTCAAAAATCATCTAGATAATTTAGGATAATTATCTTATTTATCAACTTATAATTGAGGATGACTTTAAAAGAATTTTGGAGAATTATTTAATAATTGAAGAGCTGGATAAAGCTATCTATCAAATGGCCAAGGGTAAATCACCTGGCTTGGATGGCTTAACTGTCGATTTTTATGTCTTCTTTTGGAAAGACATCCGTCAGCTTTTATTTGAAGCCCTTGGTGAATGTATCTTAAGACAAGATCTCTCTCCTACAATGAAGCGTGGTCTCATTATTTTGATCCCAAAGGCAGATAAAGATCCACTTTCTATTGAAAATTAGAGACCGATATCCTTTTTATGTACGGATTACAAATTACTAGCTCTTGTATATGCCAATCGCCTGAACAGTGGTTTGACAAAAGTTATTAGTGAATGTCAATCTGCCTTTATAAAGGCAAGGAATATACATTTTCATTCAAGACTGATTCTTGATATGTTGGATTACAGTCATCTAATAGAGAATGAGAGTCTAATATTATTCCTTGGTTTTTATAAAGCGTTTGATTCCCTTGAGCACTGTTTTATTGTAGAAACATAAAAATATATGGGTGTTGGAGATAAATTTTGTAACATAATCAAAATGTTTTATTCAGATATATCTAGTTCGGTGTCTTTGGGATCTGAAATCACTCCTAGCTTCAAGATGTCTAGAGGAATTCGCCAAGGTTGTCCCATATCTCCTAAACTATTTATTCTAACTACCCAGATCCTCGCTTTGGCTATTGTTAATGATTTAAATTTGCAAGGCATTAAGATTTTTGAAAAGGAATTTAAGATTAGCCAATTTGCAGACGATACTGTAATTTTTTAAAAAGATAAACGTATGGTTGATACTGCACTAAATGTAATTAATGCTTTTTCGGATACCTCAGGTTTGTCTCTCAATATTAAGAAATGTGTAATGTTGCCTATCCACTCTTGTCCAGAGAGCTTTATTGCCTCGATAAATGTCCAGACGGAGGTGAAGTATTTAGGTTTAACAATATCTAAGGATGATCGTAGGATGGAGGAGGTTAACATTGTGAAACGTGTCGTTGACATGAAAAAATCTCTGAGTCACTGGCTGACCAGAGATCTCACATTATTTGGAAGAGTTATTCTATCTAAAGCTGAAGGTGTGTCTAAGTTAATATATCCTTGTCACTCTGTGTGTATTTCTGACAGTAATATTAGGAAGGCCAACTCAGTCATTTTTCGGTTTCTATGGAGAAATAAAACACATTATATAAAAAGGTCCCAAATAGTTAACAAGTATAAAAATGGCAGATTAAAAGCCTTAGATTTTGAAGCCTTGATAGGCTCATTTAGAATTAACTGGCTAAAAATGTTTTTTTGCTTGTTCTAACTCTATGTGGTTTCACATACCAAGGGCTATTTTTGAAAAGCTTGGTGGTATGGATTTTTTACTGAAATGTGATTTCGACATTAATAAGATTCCACTTGCACTGTTTCATAGTCAAATACTACACTTTTGGAAAATGATATTCACACATAACTTTACTCCGCACAGTTCGGTTCTGTGGAATAATAGAACAATACTTATAAACAGAAAATCAGTGTTTAAAGCTGAATGGTTTGACAAGGGTATTATCTTTGTAACTGACCTGATGGATTGTAAAGGTGTTTTACTGGATCACACCAGTTTTGTTGAACGTTCTAATATAAACTGTACTCACAGAGAGTATCTAAAAATTTGTAAAGCTATTCCTGTAGCCTTGATCCACCTAATCCAGAATACTTTGACTTACTCTGATGTCACACCAGTATTGCCGAATTTATCAATTGGTCAACATAAATTAGTAGATAAAAATTTCAATAATTGCTCCGGTTGCTACGGATGCTTTTAAATTTAAATTGTTCCATGATTATTGTAAAGATATTAGTACTGGACCCAAAAATACATACAAACACAAGTGGATAAGTTTTAGAAAGTTTATTTTCAGTTTTCTTAATGTTAAGGTTCTCAGSATACCAGCAAATCTTCTCCAGGCCAGGGGGTGGCAACAGTGAGGTGACAATGAGTCAGAGATAGGTAAAGATGATCAGAGGCTAGTCTGCCAGCTGAGCGCTAACAGGAACTAAGTAGATCACTGAATCAGTATAGCTGACAGGGTTTAGGTGGTCTCATGAGGTGGATGGGGTGATCTGCTTGGGAATTGAACCCCGGTCTACCACGTGACAGGCAGAGACACGATCCGCTGCACCACACAGGAGTCCACTAAAGTGTTCTAGAAGGTGTTCTGAGGAGTAACAGAAGAGTAAGAACAAGCAGTACTGAAGACAACACAATCCAAGTTCCTTTCTCCTTTTCCAGTCCCAAGTCCACAACAAATAATTCCTCAATCCAAATCCAGATCCACAATGAACTGACAATCCAGCTTCCAAAGCAGTAGATAAAGACAGTCAAACTTACTGACTCTTGATGGAGGTTCAGGCAGAGAGAGAGAGAAAACAGATTCCAGGCAGGATCAAGTTAACACAGGCTTCAAGGATCAGATTCAGGAACTGGCTGGAATGTTCATCAATGAGCAGAAGAGACAATCTGGCAGAGAGGTAAGAGTGGAGACTGGCTTATATAGTTAGTTAACTTTTGTTAACAAAGGTTTTCTCAAGGACTTCAGTTGAGACAAATCGACACGATTGAAGATGGCATTGCTGGAAGCTCACGCACACTGAGCAGCATGGCCAAAAAAGTTCGAGCTGTTTGTGAAGATTCCATCAAGTCATATGCCAGAAGGAAATGCCAAATAGGGCACCCCAGGCAGTTCATTATGATTAATAAAAGCAACTTTCGTCACAAGCGAAAGGTAATTAAAAAATTACCATATCATTTATGGCATTTTTTAGATTAATTATCCTTAGTTAGCTTAGTGAAGTTGTATTTTTACATAATAGCAGACTATACCATATCTGTACAAACCCTGGTTTTACATACTAGCAGACTGTCTATGTAGTGCATGATTGTGAATACATTTTGAAGAACTTAAATGATGATAAAAACTTTGTGTTTTTAAATATTGTATAATCATTTTTCAGTATGGTCGTGGGAGGTTTGCAAAGACTTGCCGTAGAAGAAAGTGAGTCTTAGGAATGCTGGGGGTTGCACAAAGAAATAGCAAGCCCATTCTAAAACTTGTTCATCGAAGGTCCCGAAATCACCTCATCCCACTTATTGTACGACATGTGCATCCTGGAAGTTCCATACTTAGTGATGAATAGCGTGCTTACAGAGGGGTACAAACCGTCTTGGTTATAACCACTTTCCTGTGAACTGATAGTTAAATATGTTTTTTGTACATCATTTTGCTGAAGATTATTTTTTCTTGCTAATTCTAAAATAATAAAACACTACAGCTGTGCAATTTTCAATGTATTTTTATACAAATTATACAAATTGTTAATTGATACCACAGTTATGTGACACATTGAAGGTTCTGGAAATGTAAGTGATGTGTGAATGTGACTGTTTAGTAAAGAGAAACAAATGTTAGTAACACATCAGTTAATGTTGAAGTAGTGTACACTTTACAATAAGGTTCACAAATTCCATTAGTAAATGCTTTGTTAATGGTAAGTCATGGTAATAAAGAGTCTACAAATGTTAGTAAAACATCAGTTAATGTTGAAGTAGGGTACACTTTACAATAAGGTTCACAAACTCCATTAGTAAGTGCTTTGTTCAATATAAGTAATAATAATAAAGAGTCTATGAACATGAATAACATATCAGTTGATGGTTTCCTCCTTAGAATTGTTTACCAGTAGCCCAAATTGACGCCTTATTATTAAATAAAGTTGATAAGGTACACACAAGTGTGCAGTCTGCTGCGTTGTTCTCTGTGATCGTCATTAAGAAATGCGTCACTAAAATGAACGTCCCAGGTTACGTATGTAACCCTGGTTCCCCGAGGGAACGAGACACTGCGTCCGAAAACACTTGGGGAACACCTTTGGTGAGACCACGCTCTGAACACATGTGTAATCTGACCAATCGAAGGGCGAAATCAACAAAGTCGAAGCGAAGTCATGGGCGGATGACGTCAGCGACCAGGAAGCATAAAAGCACATGCGGTGGAGCCGGTGTCAGCTTCGGGAAATGAAGCGAGCGCTCGCTAAGCTCTCTGACGCTGCTAGGATCAGCCAGTCGTCGATGTAGTTGAGTATGCGAATGCCCTGGAGACGAAGAGGGACCAGAGCAGCATCCACACACTTCGTAAACGTACAAGGTGAGAGTGCTAGGCCGAAGGGAAGAACCCGATACTGGTATGCTTCGCCCCTGAAAGCAAACCTCAGGAACTTCCTGTGCTGAGGAAGGATGGAGACATGGAAGTAAGCGTCCTTCAGATCTATCGTCACAAACCAGTCCTCGGACCTGATTTGTGACACTACTTACTTGACAGTAAGCATCTTGAACTTCAATCTCATGACCGAGCGATTGAGTCAACGAAGATCTAAAATGGGACGGAGCCCTCCATCCTTCTTTGGAACTATGAAGTACCAGCTGTAGAACCCGGACTCCCTGTCATGAGGAGGGACCACTTCGATGGCCTCCTTCCTCAGAAGGGCCTTTACTTCCTGCTCCATGACCAGAGCCTGCTCGGGGCGAACCAGAGTGGGAAAGACCCCGTCGAAAAAAGCGGCGGCGGGGTGCCGAACTGAATAAAGTAACCTTTTTCTACAGTGCGCAGGACCCATGCAGACACATTTGGCAGTAGCTTTCACATGGTCTACTAAGGGAACCAGCCGCTCGAGGCTGGCCTCTGGTGCTGACTGAACTGCTAGCTTGGAGACCTGTAACGGCGGACCGGCAGGAGACTGCCGAACTAACTGTTCTAAAGAGACCCCCGAGGGGGTGACGAGCATCCCGGTTCCGCTATGTCCTCGAGCGGAGAGATCCGAGACATGAGCTCGCCGGAGGCCACTGCGCCCTATAGCCTTGGCAGGGGAAGCAGACTGACCTCCCGAGGAGAGACGGACACCGTGTAATGCGATGTAACCCACTCTTCCCCGGTAGGGGCTGCCCTCGACGGTCCTGCGATGGCGTCAGGACCGCTTTGCCGGGGGCTTCCGAGACTGAAGCACGACCCGCAGGTCGGGCCTCGCCTTGGAAGACCCCGGCCTAGAGTGCCGCTGATCTCGGTCCCGGGACGGGGGAGCTCGAGTAGCAACACTCAGTTTTTGTACTTCGTGGTACGAGGAACTAGTACACGGCTGCGACTGCTCACGCCCAGCAGCCGCAGGAGCTAGAGAGCGGCGAGGCAGGAACTGCTGGAACGCCGCCGCCTGCTTGCATGCCTCCTAGTACCTGCTGACGACAGAATCAACTGCATCGCCAAACAGGCCAGAAGGCTCAAGCGGGGCGTCCAGAAGGAAGACCCTGTCCTTCTCTTTCATATCGGACAGGGTCAACCATAAATGCCTCTCCACCACCACCATGGCTGCCATAGACCGCCCAACAGCACGGGCGGTCTCCTTGGTGGCACGGAGAGCTAAGTCAGCGGTCCTGCGAAGTTCTGACAGGTCAACTTTCTGGCCCTCATCTAGCTCCTTTAGCAGATCGGCTTGATAGGCTTGGAGCACAGACATGGCTCGTTCGTGGAGATGGAGGCTTACTCCGCAGAAAGCGTTCATCTAGCTTGCTTTTCTGCGAAGCAGCTTTTCCTCGGCGGGCCAGTTGATGTTTAGCTTAGACACCACACGAGTAACCACCTCCAACAGCTCCTCGTACTGCAGCGATTGAGTGGCTCCTCAATCGCGCTCTCCAAATCGCCCTCCTCAGAGGACGACAAATGGAGAGAAGAGCCCGTCCCATGGGGGGGAAGTAACCGCAGAGAGGGCTTCCGATCCCGCAAAACGGGCCATGGATCTATTGGGTGAGGAAGGAGATGGGGGTCACCCGTCTCCATTCCCTCCAAAAGATGCAGCTGCGAACCCCAAGAGTGCAGCAACCGTCTCAGCGGCAGCGGGGCCAGCATCCTGGGGAACGCTGGTGAAGGCTCCCTCCTCGAAGAGAGCCTTCCGGGAGCGGAGTGTCCGCAAAGGAAGGAGCTCACAATGCACCACGCACATGCTGTGTGTATCCCCGCTAGTGATGTAGCATTTGCAGGGAGGAACACACAGCCTGTAGTGTGATCCGCTCTCGCCACTCTTATCTGATTTGCCCTTGCTTTTAGACATCACCCTCAAAAGGAAGTTGTGCTAAAACTTGCACTAAAAAAACATGGTGACAAGACACACATAGAGTGCTCCGCTGAAAGACAGAAGCTGACACCGGCTCCACCGCACATGCTTTTATGCTTCCTGGTCGCTGACGTCATCCGCCTGTGACGTTTCGCCCTTCGATTGGTCAGATTACACATGTTCAGAGCGTGGTCTCGCCAAAGGCATTCCCAAAGGGTTTTCGGACGCAGCTCGAGTTCCTGAAGGGGAACTAAAACTCAGCGAATACTCCACACAGAGACATGAGATATATATCTATAGAAAGCCTGACATATCTACTTTTAAATGAAGTAAGTCTTATTGAACACAAATATCATGCATTAACGTAATCTGTATGAAGCCAACGCCATGTCCAGTCTTTCTCGTCAGACCTAATTATTTTTAATTTGATTACACCCACAAGCTATATTCGGTTTGATGTTATAATCAGCCACGTGGAGGCCCACATCAACGTAAACAAAGCAGCAAGCCTTGACTTAAAGTATACATAGTTTACGGTTCAGTTTGTGGCAGTTAAGATAGCTTGCGATTTGATATTCGGATTTCTTTTAGCAATAAATACACAGCATGTTGTCATAAACATGCAAATAATCCCGAATGTCTTTGTCCATGATTTGTGAATTCTGGTGATGCTGTGCTTTTGGCTGAAATCAGTTTTTTTTCGATGCGACTGTTAGTTTTATAATGTTTAAAGCTCCGAAAGTTGGAAACTTAGCAGACTGAAACTGGTGTCATCTTAACCAGTCTGATCTGTGAATTTTTTCACAGCAAAGCTCTTGTCCGTAAACCCCTTGTTAAGTCCACTATAGTGAGGAATGTGAAAAATAGGCACTCTTCATGTTTAACACACAGACTGCTCGCATACAATGTCATAATCACCAGACTGGATTCAGTTTGCGAGTGCAATATATACAGTTTATTGAAAGTTCCAATAAACAGAAACAAGACGTGAAGCAAGAGGATGATCAGGACTCAGGATCAGGACGGGTAACACAGGGACACGAATGGGCAGCCACACACCCGAGAACAATCCAGGAAGACGAAGTGAACTAGAACAGAATCCAGGCATAGAATCCGGGAGCAGAGAAACTGGAACATGCACCTTGACACAAGAATGGAAACAAACGATCTGACAACACAGGATGGAAAACACAGGTGTTAAATAGCTGAGCCAAACGAGCTACAGCTGGCGCAATCACACTAACAATTCAGCGCCACACCCACACTCCCAACACACACAGAGAGCGAGAATGAGTCTGTGAACCCATGAACCGTGACATACAAAAACAGTGTACATTAGTCAAACTCGATTTATGAAAACTTTCACAATCACAATTTATTGCGTATCAGTGTTTCTTTATGCTCTGCTCTCTTTATCTTCTGTCATAGCGTCACACGGTGCTGTTCCAGTGAATAACGGTTTTCCAAGCCCTTAGATAAAACATACACGTCTCTATTAAACTATTGTGATTTATGGGATCTTTCACATTTAAGCTTTGATTGTTGTTCCTTTCCTTAAGTCCTTGGCTTCAATTTGCTGATTTGAGGAAATGTTTCACAGTATATTTTTTGTCAGTTGATCCATTCCTGAGCACTTAACTGTACTATTCTGATCTGTGAAAAGTTTCACAGTGCAGTTTTGGACAGTTAACCCTTCACTGATTCAATTACATCACAATTTTAATTTCTGAAAACTTTCACTTGACACAAGAAACACTTTCCCTGAGTCACTAACGTCGTTATTCTGATTTGTGAAAACTTTCACAGGTCAGTACTGGTCAGCTGACCCTTCCCTGGGTCAATAACATCACTAGTCTGATTTGTGAAAACATTCACAGGTCAGAACTGGTCAGCTGACCGTTCGCTGAGACATGTACATCACTATTCTGATCTGTGAAAACTGTCACAGGTCGGTACTGGTCAGCTGCCCCTTCCCTTAGTCACTAACATCACTATTCTGATCTGTGAAAATTTTCACAGTTCAGTACTGGTCAGCTGACCCTTTCCTGGGTCAATAACATCACTATTCTGATCTGTGAAAACTTTCACAGGTCAGTTCTGGTCAGCTGACCCTTCCCTGGGTGAATAACATCACTATTCTGATTAGTGAAAACTTTCACAGGTCAGTACTGGTCAGCTGAACCTTACATGGGTCATGTACATCACTATTCTGATTTGTGAAAACTTTCACAGGTCGGTACCGGTCAGCTGACCTTTCCCTGAGTCAATAACATCACTATTCTGATATGTGAAAACTTTCACAGGTCAGTACTGGTCAGCTGAACCTTCCCCTGGGTCATGTACATCACTATTCTAATCTGTGAAAACTGTCACAGACCAGTACTGGTCAACTGACCCTTCCCTGAGCCACTAGCATCACTTTTACAATCTGTGAAAACTTTCACAGTTCAGTACTGGTCAGTTGACTCTTCCCTGGGTCAATAACATATTCTGATTTGTGAAAATTTTCACTGGTCAGTACTGGTGAGCTGACCCTTCCCTGGGTCCATAATATGACTATTCTGAGCTGTTTAAACTTTCACAGGTTGGTACTGGTCAGCTGACCCTTCCCTGAGTCACTAACATCACTATTCTGATCTGTAAAAACTTTCACAGGTCAGTACTGGTCAGCTGAACCTTACCTGGGTCATGTACATCACTATTCTGATTTGTGAAAACTTTCACAGGTCAGTACTGGTCAGCTGATCCTTACCTGGGTTATGTACATCACTATTCTGATCTATGAAAACTTTCACAGATTAGTACTGGTCAGTTGACCCTTCCCTGAGTTACTAACATATTCTGAGTTAATAACATCACTACTCTGATTTGTGAAAACTTTAACAGGTCAGTACTGGTCAGATGAACCTTACCTGGGTGATGTACATCACTATTGTGATTTGTGAAAACTTTCACAGGTCAGTACTGGTCAGCTGATCCTTCCCTGGGTCATGTACATCACTATTCTGATCTGTGAAAACTGTCACAGATTAGTACTGGTCAAATGACCCTTCCCTGAGCCACTAGCATCACTATTCTGATCTGTGAAAACTTTCACAGGTCGATACTGGTCAGCTGACCCTTCCCTAAGTCACTAACATCACTATTCTGATTTGTGAAAACTTTCAGAGGTCAGTACTGGTCAGCTGAACCTTTCCTGGGTTATGTACATCACTATTCTGATCTATGAAAACTTTCACAGATTAGTACTGGTCAGCTGACCCTTCCCTGGGTGAATAACATCACTATTCTGAGCTGTTTAAACTTTCACAGGTCGGTACTGCTCAGCTGAATCTTACCTGGGTCATGTACATCTCTATTCTGATTTGTGAAAACTTTCACAGGTCAGTACTGGTCAGCTGAACCTTCCCTGGGTTATGTACATCACTATTCCGATCTGTGAAAACTTTCACAGGTCAGTAGTGGTCAGCTGACCATTCCCTGAGTCACTAACATCATTATTCTGATTTGTGAAAACTTTTACAGGTCAGTACTGGTCAGCTGATCCTTCTCTGGGTCATGTACATCACTATTCTGATCTGTGTAAACTGTCACAGATTAGTACTGGTCAGCTGACCCTTCCCTGAGTTACTAACATATTCTGATTTGT
>JAHKKF010531506.1:0-10320 GCA_019740295.1 Labeo calbasu | reverse complement strand
CACACACACACGCTCATTTTTACAAGGTTATACTCCGTTCTGCATCAGGGGGTGTTCATCTCTTTGGACACAACCTATTCGTCGACTTTAGGGGAGCCCCTGATGTACACAGCAGAGAACACGGGGTCAGCCGGGCCTCCAGCACAGGGCTCTAGGTTCACTCACCAGCTGTGGTGCTGCACCCCTAAACAACACCCACACTCCACCAGGGCCATTAATCTCCCTTCAGACTGACATGTAGACTAAGAAATGCATTTAGCAAAGACAACTGGGCATCGAGTGACATTCATGTGGGCTACAATGACCTGAAACCCCCATCAAATAATAAGCAGACAGAAGAGGGCGCCACATCCGGTCGATTCTACACACCCTCTGTCATGACTCGAATAAGACCTAATTTGACTTCAAAGCGCTCCGTAATGCATCTTTAATGTGCATGCTATCTCAGAAGGTTAACATCTCTCTCAGTGTGCTCTCTCAGCTGGCAACTTCCATTAAGAAACAACCACAAACTCTCTGCACTTCCCGCACTTTCATGACGAGCAGCCTCAAGGCTTTTTATCGGCTTCTGCTTGTTCCCTGTGCCATGTTTCTGGTATGATGCATGTGTGCTGATTTCAGGATTCAAAAGATAGGAATAAAGCGTAGAGCAGTGCACTTCATGTATTTTAAAAGAGTGGTTGGTTATTAAAGTAGAAGATACGAGAAATTCAAAAGATATTCACTTTCAAGTGTTTTCAGTGAAGTTTCAGATTTTTCATCCCTCTATGCATTCAACGATCGATCTATCTATCTATCTATCTATCTATCTATCTATCTATCTGTCTGTCTGTCTATCTATCTATCATCCATCAATCCATCATCCATCCATCCATTATCCATCCATCTATCTATCTGTCTGTCTGCCTGTCTATCTATCTATCTATCTATCCATTCATGCATACATCCATAATTTATCCGTCTATCCATCATCCATCCATCGAAACATTCAACTTTTCATTCAAATATCCATCTCTCCACCCATCCATTTACCAATCCATCCATCAATTCATCAACTATCCATCTATCTGTTCAAACATCTATTCATCCATTTGTCATCCATCCATCCATCCATCCATCCATCCATCCATCCATCCAATCTATTCATCCATCTGTCCATCCATCCATCAACTATCCAAACATTCAACTCTTCATTCATTCAACCATTCAAATATCCATCCTTCTACCCATCCACTTACCAATCCATCCTTCCATCCAACTATCCAAACATTCAACTCTTCATTCAACCATTCAAATATCCATCTCTCCACCCATCCACTTACCAATCCATCCATCCAACAACTATCCATCTGTCTATTCATCCATTTGTCATCCATCCATCCATCAATCTATTCATCCATCTGTCCATCCATCAACCATCCAAACATTCAACTCTTCATTCATTCAACCATTCAAATATCCATCCCTCTACCCATCCGCTTACCAATCCATCCATCCATCCATCTACAAAACTATCTTAAAATGACACCGCAGTGAAGAGGACCAACATCAAATGCCCTTCCCTTTCAATGGTCTTTTGTCAAAGTTTCAACAATGGTTCCACCAAAGGAGAAACAGTCTCGTCCAAACCTCACACTAATAATTAGACATGGAGCTTTCTTCAGCAGCTGGCTGAATGTCTTATTATATAGACTGTCATCAATAAATTAGGCTGTTTTGATTATGAACAGATCCTTCTAAGTACTCAACTCATTTCACTACACTGCACAAGCAGTCAAAAATCTGTCAGGAAAAACAGACGCGAGACAGCGCAGGAGATAAAGAGGGAGGTGGAGACTGCCAACAGACTATGAGTGAGAATGAGCTAACTGCACCTCCAGCCAGATCTGCTCTGGTTTCCTACAGCTGGGAGTTCCTTACTCCACCGCGCTGTCATACGGCTCGCAAGAATAGAAAGCGACGCCACCCCACTAAAAAAAATTAAGTGGGAAAGTAGGGATTTTTCCTTCGTGCTGTCTGCCGATGTAACTGTAACAGAGACATTACCCATGGGAAATGACATCAGCGTAATTTAACGTGAGAACACATCTGCCGACTGGCCTGCTGCTCGGTGAGGCACACCGCCTGTCGACAATGCATCCAGGTGTGAGCTATCACACAGATGAAGCTGTCCGTTCAATATCTACAGTCAATTTCTACAGACTCGGATACCCAAAAACCATATGGCGAGATTCCAATCCTGATTTCCACTGAATGTTAATCAATTTAGTAGTTTTGATGTTAGCAACTCCAGTTTTGAGAGTCATTCTCATATGGTTCTTTTTGGATTCATACAGCCCATGGGCTTCATCTGACAGATGTCCAAATCAAATCACTGTCAATCTGCCAAAATCAAACTGCCCATTTAGCTGCTCTGCTATAACTGATCCTAATCCAGACAAATCTGAGGAAACGGATAGATGGTTATTGTTCAAAGCTTATGTTTGCCACAACTGCAGTTTAATGAAAACTATTAATGCTGGGCAATACAATAGGCCATACCATGAGACTGCAGAAATGTGTCAACCAGCTGACATTTTACTATAACTTCATTTTATAATTGCTTCAAATGTGGCTTATTCAGTAATATATATATATAAACTATTACTGTGTGAATCATGTATTTAACCTAACTGGTGCATAATAAAAAGCCTTTGACACTAATGTTATTATACATTTATTATGAACAGCCTAACCTTTCTGTCTGTGTCATATAATAAAATAAAATAAAATAAAATAAAATAAATAGATACACCATCATTAAAATTCTGGCCAGTCAGTTAGTATTTTAATTGCTGATAATAACACATATGATAATGTCAACATTTTTATTCAAAACTAATTTGTCTAAACAAATAATTTTGTTTAAATAAACTTAGGCATCACATTCCTATAAATGTACAGTATAAAAAAAAAAATAATAATATTTGTTTTGCTAAAAAATACATTTAACAATCTTTTTATGATGTTTAATGACCATTCTTCTATTTGAATAATTCAAAAGGAGTTCTGCTCTATAAATGCGATTCTCAAATCTGATTTTTATCTGTTAGCACAGTGCAAGAGACTGTTCCACTCTAGTTCACTGCTATCTACATTGTAGAGGTCACTGGAGAGGTCTCTTTATCTCTCTATCTATTGTGTATGTGTGTGTGTGTGTGTGTGTGTGTGTGTGTCCTCGGTGCAATCCACTAAAGACCATGGCAGATAAAACACAATTACCCTAATCCTTCTTTCCTTACCCAGTCCTCACCCTAATACCTATTAGTCGATGTGTGCTCAGCACACGACCGTATACCGTACATCACATATTGATTTTGGTTGAGGATACCCACCGCCACTCAGGTTAAGTGCTTTAGGCCTGATGAAAACCACCATCACATAAATCCAACCTTCTCTCATATATCAAAGAAAAGAGCAAATAAATCATTCCAGAGGAAGATTTTATTACTGAGACGTTTCTCTTTCAGTGCTGAGGAAAGTTAATTAGGTTCTTTGGTTATGTTGTCTAGTGATGTGCAATATATCAATTCCATATCGGATATTGGTGGATTTGCTTTATCGGCTTCAGCCAATAATGCACATTTATTTGTGCATGTCCCTTATTTTTACAATTAGATTACCTTTGCCATCATTTAACACTCAAAGAGACTTGCATAAAAATACAATGGAAATCAATGGCTATGTCAAATGTTTGCATACTAACATTCTTCAAAATATCTTCTTTTGTGTTCAGCAGAAAAAAGAAACATACAGGTTTAAAACAAGTGTACAGTGTGTAAATGACGACAGAATATTCATTTTTGGATAAATTATCCATTTAAAGTTAAGCTTTAAAAGCACTAAAAATGTAATAATGAAGCTAAATTTAATCTTTAAAGAGAAATAAACAAGACCACTGTAGAATAGAATAGTTCATTTTTCCAACTGACAAACTGTAAGTTATTGTCAACTGGAATAGAATAGAATAGAATAGAATAGAATAGAATAGAATAGAATAGAATAGAATAGAACAGAATAGAATAGAATAGAAAAAAAATTGTCCAACTGACTAGAAAATAAGTTATTGTCAGTTGGAATAAATTAGAATAGAATAGAACAGAATGGAATAGAATTCAAGAAACTGTAGGATACTGTCAGTTGCAATAGAACAGAACATTTCTCCAACTGACCAGACACTGTAATATATTGTCAGTTGGAATAGAATAGAATAGAATAGAATAGAATAGAATAGAATAGAATAGAATATTTCTCCAACTGACAAGAAATTGTCAGTTGGAATAAAATAGAATAGAATAGAACAGAACATTTCTGCAACTGCCAAGAAATTGTCAGTTGGAATAGAATAGAACAGAATAGAATAGAATAGAACATTTCTCCAACTGACAAAAAACTAAGTTCTTGTCAGTTGGAATAGGACTAGAATTAGAATTTGAATAGAACAGAATAGAATAGAATAGAATACAATAGAATAGAATAGAATAGAGTACAATAGAATAGAATAAATAATTTGTCCAACTGATTAGAAAATAAGTTATTGTCAGTTGGAATAAAATAGAATAGAATAGAATAGAATAGAATAGAATAGAATAGAATAGAATAGAATAGAACATTTCTCCAACTGACAAAAAAACTAAGTTCTTGTCAGTTGGAATAGGACTAGAATTAGAATTGGAATAGAATAGAATAGAATAGAATAGAATAGAATAGAATAGAATAGAATAGAATAGAGTACAATAGAATAGAATAAATAATTTGTCCAACTGATTAGAAAATAAGTTATTGTCAGTTGGAATAGAATAGAATAGAATAGAATAGAATAGAATAGAATAGAACAGAATAGAACAGAATTCAAGAAACTGTAGGATATTGTCAGTTGCAATAGAACAGAACATTTCTCCAACTGACAAGACACTGTAAGATATTGTCAGTTGGAATAGAATTGAATAGAATAGAACATTTCTCCAACTGACAAAAAACTAAGTTCTTTTCAGTTGGAATAGGACTAGAATTAGAATAGAATAGAACACTTCTGCAACTGACAAGAAATTGCAAGAAATTGTCATTTGGAATAGAATAGAATAGAATAGAATAGAATAGAATAGAATAGAATAGAATAGAATAGAATAGAATAGAACATTTCTCCAACTGACAAAAAACTAAGTTGTTGTCAGTTGGAATAGGACTAGAATTTAAATAGAATAGAATGGAATAGAATAGAATAGATCATGCCTCCAACTTACAGTTTCTTGTCAGTTGGAGAAAAGGCAATTTGAAATTATTTAGTTCATTTTCTCATGAGGAAAAAAAACTCAGAAACAGCCTCAAGCCAATTTGCACTCCATTTAATCTCACTACTATCTAGGAGAACAAATGAGATATTAAAGAGATCTACCATCACATGTACATCCAGATTCCCACACCACTTCCCTCCCCACCGCAAAAACCACCTGCCCAAGCAAAGATGTGCATGCAAGGACGATTCTTCTCCCACAGCTGGATGTTCAGCTCTGGGTGGAGCGAGCTCATTACCCTCCCACTCAGACTGCTCCTCACTCCGGGACCAAGCTGTTGAACACAGGCAGGAGCGCAGCTGCCCCGGGCTGAGAGCCGGGTCTCTGGGAACGGGCCAGCCGCTGCGTACTAATGGAGAAGAACTAACCAGCAACAGCATTTACAGCCACTCATTCATCAGTATGCTGTTTTCCCCTCTCATCATGGTAACTACAATAATGATTGCAACATTTACTACTTGCCATGCTCCAGCTCCCCACTCTTTATTCGTTCTTTATTTCCCACGATGCTTTCTTAATGGTCCTTATGGGGGCAATTGAGCTGGAACCGTGGTGGGGTTCTTTGAAGGCTTGCTGAAGCAATGTGCCAAAACAGAGACTGCACGACTAGCAGAGAGTGACTGTTTTTTGGAGTCTTGCTTGAGTTTGACACCGAGCTTCATAGGAGCTGGCATCCATGACAGACAGGGGCTGTGTGATTGAACTTGCAGGTAATGCAGGTGGCAGCAGCAGCTGTGGAACTAAACTTGAGGACGATGGCATGCTTGGTCCAACTAGAGCAACACACAGCAGTGCTTCTCTCGATGTGGTTAGGGATGCACTGATAGTACAAAACCAATAAGCTGATGATCAATATCATGCTATGGCCTATAACCGATATAGGGCAAAATATAAACTACTTTGCCCCACCCAAAAAACGAAATAAATCGAATTACTTAAAATATACATTTTTAAATAGTTAAAGTATTCAAAAATCCAATTTTGCCAATTTGTATATCAAATAAAATTTTTTAGGAATGCGTTAATATTACAAAACCAATAAGCTGAAGATAATTTTCATGCTATGGCCTATAACCAATAAAGGCCAAATAAATAAATCAATAAATAAATCTATGTATTTTTGACATTTTTTTGGAAATACTTACTAGATACAAAATATCTTCTTTTGTCTTCAACAGAAGAAAGAAACTCATACAGGTGTCCCTTGTGGCAGAGTTTCATTTTTGAGTGAAGTTAAGCTTTATACTTTTACACTTAAATTATATAATTTAATGAAGAAGTACAATGTAATCTTTAGCAGATTGATTACAAAATAAATATAAATTGTTTAATCCATACATTATTTTTCAATTCCTAAATGTACTTTTATCATTTAAAATGATTCATTTTATTTATTTTTTATTTGAATTACTGTAGACAAATTAGTATAGAATTAACAAAGCTAATAATTAATGATATCAATACAATAAAAACATAATAGAATAGAATAGAATAGAACTGATTAATTAATTAGGAAAAAACCTATGCAAGTTCACAGAAAAAAATGTAAATATTTAAGAATATTTTTGAAATAGTTAAAATCCAAGATTTGCCAATATGTATATCCAATAAAAACCTATAATGATTATTTAGGCATGCACTAATATTACAAAATTAATAAGCTAATAATCATTTTCAAATTATGGCCTTTAAACCAATAAACGCCAAATATAAAATTTATATAAAATCCAAGTCAACTAATTGTTAGAATGCTTTTTTTGGAATAATTTAAAAAAAAAATCAAATAATTATTAATTAATATAATAATATAATATAAATAGAAATTATAGAAATAATATATAATATAAATAATTCAAAAATCCAAAAATATTTTTGAAATAGTTCAAATATTTAAAAATCCAATATCTGCCAATATGTATATCCAATAAAAACCTATAATGATTATTTAGGGATGCACTAATATTACAAAATCAATAAATTAATGATAAATTTCAAGTTATGGCCTTTAACCAATAAACGCCAAATATAAAAATCCATACTATTTTGTCAAAATATATTAGAAATAAATCAATAAAAAACTATGCAAGTCAACTAACTGTTAAAATGTTGTTTTTTTTAAAATAAATAAAATAATTTAAAATAATTATTAATTAATGTTTATTAATAATTATTTAAATAATTCAAAAATCCAAAAATATTTTTTTGAAATAGTTAAAATATTTAAAAATCCAATATCTGCCAATATGTATATCCATTAAAAACCTATAGTCATTATTTAGGGATGCACTAACCAACAAACGGCGAATATATATTTTATCAAAATATATCAGAAACAGAACAATAAAAAACTGCAAGTCAACTAACCGTTAAAATGTTTTTTTTTTTTAATAATTAAAATAATTATTAATTAATATTAATTAATAATTATTAAAAAAAAAATAAAACAGTAATACAGTACTGATGTACCATGCATACCTATTTATATTTATAATCGTATTTATTTATATACTGTATAACAATAATAATTATTATTTTTATTTTGTTTTATTTTATTTTATTGCGATTTAAAAAATTTGAACAGCAAAGAACTCCATTGGCATTATTTTCCCCCCTGCTGAATAGATTTTAGATGCACCAGAAGCCCTCGCCTACATTGCTCTCCAGAGAACAGATGACCACTTCTGCAGCTACAAAACTTGTAAGAGTCCGACGGATAAGCGAGAGCTGTTATTAAATGCATATAAAAGGACGCACTTTGCGTTTAAACGCCGTTAAGCACATTCAACATTTCAAAAAAAAATTTGTGAGATGCTGTTCTGAGCCCCTGTCTCCACACAAGTACCTTCAGCAACATCTGCCTGGTGCGCAATTTCATCAGTGAAACTTCTGGAGCGGCTCCGGAGTCCATTTATCTGCAAATCTACGCTTGAGACAATGCTTGTTTTCAGTTCATCCTCCACTATCAATAGCGGCACAGATTCGCCTCACGCAATTAACCTCTGCAGAATAGAGGCCAAATTCAGCCTGTTTTCCATCTACCTATAAATTAAGCAGAGGTGGAGAGGATGCAGTGATTGGATGACATGCAGAGCATCCCATTTTAGAAGCGCAAACACACTGGAGGACCGAATGGAAATTGTTTCGCATACTGTATAGACAAAACCCAGCTGCTCCTGAGCATATTCCAATGAATCAACCACTGCAAAGCAGCGAGTGCTTGGAGACCAAAGGGAGTGGTTCTTCAACCCATCTGGACATCTACAGCTTATTATGATTGCGGTTACCACACATACACAAACTCTAGCGGCGGGCAATCTGTTCTCAAAAGCATTTATAATATTTCACAAAGTTTGGGGTTTAATCGAGGAAGGAGCATCTCCAGTGCTATGAATATTACATTTCCCTTATGGAGGCCTAACAAGCTCGAGCAAAATATAAGAATCATGCTATACGGAGACCAGCTATTATGAAGTATTACCATTAAGGCATCCGAATAATACTATATAACCTCCACGGCTTACGTTCCACCATTATATAGCTCTATTTCCGAACACGCTCTGCTCAAAATTACGCGCACGCACAAAACGAAGCTTTTTCTCTTATCAATTCTGACAGTGACAAGCTATTATACGCAGGGACCGTTTCATTTGCATTTACAGTAATGAACTCTTTCTCTTCACCCTTTCATTCTTCCGTCTTTCGGTTCGTTCTCCAACGTGCCGGATCGTCTTGGAGGGCAGAAGGGAATCTTAATTGGCATACATCCTCATTTCTCGCAAGCCATCCGAGGAGAAAAAAGGAGCTTCAATTATTTATATTTCAAATCAAGAGCCTTGCAAAACCAGCTTCCACAAAACAGCCTTTTCATCCCTTCTCACATCAATCAGACAGATTTCAGAGAGTAACTGTCAAATGTGGGAGAAGCTTTATGCAGCTGTGTATCTGCAATCAGGCACTGTGTGAACGAGAAGGCAGGATTGTGCTGTTTTTTGAGGAGTACGACGGCATTGAATCACTGGCGGCACTGGGAGCTCAAGGGGTCGTTTTGACACAGGTGTTCTTCCAGAGACGCTGGAAACGGGGGTTGTGCCATCAGCTGAGACAATCTGTCAGCAGTCGGAGAGACCCAACACGGAAAGACAAGATTCTCCTCACCTTGAGACAGACTGTCTGCTCCTTTCTTTTCTCTTCAAGAACTCTTCAAAGGCTAGTTGTACACTTTTTGAGACGGGGAAAAAAAAAAACACTTAGTGGCTGCCAGTTGATAAAAGCCTTGCATGTTAAATAAACCTGCTCAGGCATTTCTCCCGCATTCAGTTCTCCGCTTTGCGAAACACAACAGACTCAATCATCTGAGAATGAGATCCACTACGGAAAAAAGGACACAAAATACACCCACACAGCTGCTTTTTGGAAGCGTGCGCCAATGATTGCTGTGCGTTTAAACATAACAGATGCCTCATCCATTATTCACCTGCAAACCAACAAAAGAGCGGCTACAGTAACAACCGTGGACAAAGAATTTCCTCCAAGATTCTATCCAGACCCTGAGGAAAGTGGGAAGACGAGGAGGAGAGATTGTAAGAGAGAAAAATAACAATGCTGCACGTCTGGTGTGGACATGACCTCAGACTTGGCCAATGCAAACATTTGTTCTGCATGTAATCAGCAAACGTAAGCATGCTGCCAGAGAAACTGACTGAAGGAAAAACATCAAGCTTGGTGGGAAGGAACAAAGGGTGATTTCACACTATACCTCATTTTGAATCATACTGAATGACTCAGTGATTCACTAATGACCCGATTTTTCAACAGGTTTAACTGATTCATTAAAAAGCCCCGAATAAAAAACAAATCATGTCAGACATCACTACAGATTTCAAGCCAGCTTTACTCTAGACAAGAACAATATCTTGCTTTCTTGTTATTCTAAACAATAACAAGAATAAAAAAAAAAAAAATATATATATATATATATATATATATA
>JAHKKF010531505.1:32015-83447 GCA_019740295.1 Labeo calbasu | reverse complement strand
TGTGTATATTTATTATGTGTATATAAATACACACACATACAGTATATGTTTTGACAATATTTACATGTATTTACATATATATATATATATATATATATATAATTTTGTTTTGTTTTTTAAATTCATATAATTAATATTATATATAAATATACTGTATTTGATATATACACAACATATTTTTCTTAAAAATATCCATGCATGCGTGTATATTTATATATAAATAATAATTATACACAGCGCACACACACAAACTTTTATTTTGGATGCGATTAATTGCGATTAATCGTTTGACAGTACTAACCTATATATATTCAATTATTTAATTTACAAGTATCATGTTTTTACTCATGTAAGCTACAGCTTCTAGCCTGAACAGATTTGTGATTTTATGACACCAATTACTGGTTTATTTACACAGAAATACAAGTATTTTAATGTTATTTGTATATTTTACTTTTTGTTTTATTACAAGTAGGCCAACAGCGCCCCCTAGATAAATAAGAGGCCTTACCGAACGGGCATTATGACTCTGGGTGACTGTTGTTGCTGCTACTGCACGTGCTAGTAACAATCCAAAACCAAAACAGTGAATCTAATCACCATTCAGGCAAAAGTTTGCTTTAAGACTGACCACACTGCTGACATGATCTTATTGCTAGCACACCTAGAGCACATGTGAGCTATTCGTCTAATCGGCAATGCATATCGACTTTTTTTTTTCAAATCGGTTGTTCCGATAATATCGTGCAACCCTTGAAAAATAAAATAAAAAGATCTAATAATATTAATAATAATAATAAAGCTTTCGGGATGTGCTCTGCTACAGTATAAAGGAATGAATAGAAGCACTCACTCATAAAATGTGGTCCAGCCAATTTGGATGCTCTTGGTGGCTAGCAGGCCGCTGTTACCATGGTAGGTGAAGAGTACCAACTCCTGCCCCTGTGCTGTGAGGGTCTTAAGCCCTCCATTTGTACCGATTGTCAGCCAAATAACCTGGTTGTCAGGTGCAACAATACGCACTGGCATCCGATTGGGGTCACGACGAACCCGGAGCGTATTTCCACTGCTATCTGTTACGGCAGTGATATCATCCTCATTGCTGTAGCTGAAGTTGTACTTGTAGTCACCAGTGACCAAGCTCATAGTATACTGATGCGTTCCATTGGAGTCAAACACGTAGAGCTCTTGAGAAGCAGGTGACGCAACTTCATAAAGACCTGAAGAGCCTTGTGGAGGTCGATTGTGACGTATGGCACGGATTCGAATGTTTCCCAAGTCGGCTACGTAGAGCGTTCCATCAGGGGAGACCACTAGAGAAGAAGGTGCATTTAGTCTTGCGTCTTTGGCATAGCCATCGCCTGTCTGGTAACAGTCACAGTTAGCATCGTTCTTGCAGTCGCAGTCGGAGGGCGCTCCTGCCAAATGAGAAATCTCGCCGTCCGTGCTGACTTGTCTAATGCGGTTTATTTTCTTTTCATCCGTCTCGGCAATGTAGAGCACACCGCTGTAGGACAGAGCGATGGCTGTTGCGCCTTCAAGAGTCGTCTGAATGGCACGCTTTCCCATGGTGTACTCGATGCCCGGCACTTGGCAATGCATAGGTCTGCCTGCCACAATGCGTACCTGCCTGTTCTCGGTTATCTGCAGTACAACGTTGTTGTCAAGCACATAGATGGAGTTGTCCATAGGGTTGATGGCCAGGTCTGTAGGCCACTCTAAACGCACCTGCAGAAAGGACAGAGCAAATAGGGACTTGGATCACTTAAGGAATCTTGCATAGATATACACACAGACAAAAACACGTTATTACATCTCCCGCCTGCTCTCTCACTCTGAGCGCAGTTGATGTTTGGGTCTGACACTGATGAAGAAGGATCCGTTAC
Organism: Labeo calbasu; assembly: GCA_019740295.1. NCBI lineage: Eukaryota > Metazoa > Chordata > Actinopteri > Cypriniformes > Cyprinidae > Labeo > Labeo calbasu. The sequence goes on along the minus strand of JAHKKF010531505.1, from coordinate 81,561 downwards.
TTTGGAGGCTTAATACATTGGGTGCCTCTAGTTCATTCGATTTGCCTGTCGCTGGGTCATTTATTTTGCAACGGGATGCAATTCCTCAGCGCCTACAGGGAACAACTGTCTGGCAAAGAAAAGCACGCCAAGAACAACATTGTCCTCGTGGAGGACTGGCCTCAACTAGGCTTTTAAAGATGGTTTGGATGAACAATCTTGTCTGGCCGTCTATTAATGAAAATAAAATCTTTCACTAGCGCACACTTTCTCGCAGATGTAGTTTATACTGAGAAAGCGTAAGAATTCTTCCCTTGATCATGCATTGTCTTGACTGACTGAATTATCCGGTTTCAATATTTCTCAAACACTTCACAGTCTCGGCAACTTCAATAACGCTGCCAAGTGCCAGTGGGGGAATGTTATGCAACTGCATAATCTATAACTCCCTCTTGCAAAGATATGCTGACAGTATAATTGTCAGACTGCTCCTAAAGCTTTGAATGGATTCATTGAGACTTATTCTCAATGAAATCAACTTATACGGCTGGGAGATTCCTCAACCAGGTGTCTTCAGTTCTTCTCATCTTGCTCGTTCACTTCCTGCTCTGAACCTGCACCCTGGCCACACAGGCAGGTTAAGTGTCTTTGAAGAGCAGCACATTAAAGCGTAATGGTTCTGAACTACAGCAGCTACTGTGGATAAAAGCTTTCTCTGCTCAGCCACGGCCCGTCTGTGATTCCACCTTCTGCATAATGTATGAACTCAAGACCAGATTTTACTCAGGGCAAACGGATTTTACTTGGGTGCGCCACAACATGCCACCTAAAATGTTTCATCAACTCTCAGGTCACCACCTGATATGCAGAAGGCCAACTTGGTAGCCTTAGAAACAGACAGAGTACTTTTAGATGCTCTGGGGACGAACTTGATTTAGACTGAACATTTTAAAACCCAGAGTGAACCCAAGATTTCCTTGAAGAGCACTTGAGTTATTTTCTGCTGTCCCCATTGGCTTTACCGAGGTAGGTGACAGTTGTGTAGGTTGGGCTGTATATATCCTTAATGATGCACATCGATGGCTCGCAACAGCAAACGTTTAGGTAATTGTGAGGCTGACACCAACTGTCTGGGTCTGTCTATACCTCATTGAGCTTCACTGAGCCTGGACCCAAGGGTATGTTAGACAACAGCCTTATGTCTCGTCCCCAACCTCCATCACTTAGACAGAGACAAATGGGGTTGGTGGGGGAGACCAAAAAACAAAAATAGTGAGAAGGTTGGATTCTGCCTAAGAATGTGGATGAGAAAGTTTACTGAACGCTGCATATCAGCCCTTTTCAAGCAAAAGACCCTCTTCAATAGAGTTAATAGAGATGTGTTTCCAGAGAACATCATTTCTTGTTTATTGCATTGGCTAATATGCCATTTACCTTGGATTTATGTTGAAAACCAACAACATTAATGTAGCATCACGTATGTTTGCAGACATGCTCTATTTGCAGTCAACCATGATTAATTTGTTCCAGAAGATGCTCTGTAATAGTGGGGTACTTGTATAAATCCTCAAATCTCAACATGGCTCCCATGAAGCAAACAAGTCAATGTATAATTAAATAGCTTTTATTGGCCTACTGGTTTGACTGCAATCTTCATCTCTTATGAGTGTTTATTATCTTAATCATGTTTTATTTTGTACTATTTCTTTCTTTGTGTCTAGAAATTCTAACGACAATATATTTTCCTCAGGCTCACTGAGCTCGGGTGATTTAGATGCATGTAGCACCAGAGGGAGAGCAGCCAGAGGGGGGAGCTCCAGCTCTTCAAGGAAGTTTCTCTGGATTTCATTTGGGTGGAGGCTACCACAGAGGGCTGAGCTCAGTCTTTTTGTTTCTGATTTGGGCCTTAAAGTATGTCTTGAGGTCATAGTGCAGTCTACTATAAGCGGTTGGCTGGAAAAACAAACTAATTCAGTTTGAAGCTCTAAAACTCTGTGTTGTGGTCTTTTAAATAGTTAACCATTACTTTCAGAGCTCCACTGATAGTAAAAGTGTTTAATAATGATCATAAAACAAATACATCATAATATTAAATTATAAAAAGTGTAATATTGCATTTTTAATAATTAATCTGACAAATCTCATCTAAAAAACTCTATTAGGGACAACATGAAAAACAATTCTGCCTACCAGTTCAAATGAGGCAACATTTTCAATTGCTTCCAGCCTTTGCTTTTATCTTTGAAACGAGGCCACTCATCCTAACACCACTTCACTGATAAAGCCAGTGAAGCAGGTTTGAAATGCTGAATCTTTGTACTGAGAATCACAGATTGCATTCTGAAACAAATCGAAGTTTGGCCTTTCCGCTCTCTAATATTTTGTTTTAGCCCAGTGGCATAACTGGCCTGAATTCAACTCTATAAATCATACTACATTCAGGTTAGCAGCGTTGAAACTGTTGTGGCAGCAAATTAATATTTAGATTTAAGTGCATTAAACAGTGACCTAGAGCAAGCGAGTATGAATGTTTACCTGTCCGATATGCATGCTGGTATCACAGGTCAGAGGACGAGCAGATGTAAGGTCATTAGACCCCAGCAAGGTTGAGATGATGCCATTCCGGTCTACTTTCCTGATCATGGTACCATCCACAAAATAGATGAACCCGTTCTTGTCCACAGCAATGCCTATGTAGACAGAGAGATAGGGTGGGTTGGGGCAGATGTGACAGCTGCAAATAGACACACACACTGCACCTGCAAACAGGCGAAACACGACTGGTACACATGTCACGCTTGCCCCTGTGGTTTCCAGGTCACTGAAGACGCGGCACTTGGTGAATTATTCACAATGTGCTTTTGGGTGGTGAATTATTCCTGAGCTAAGAGTGATGTTGAGTGCAAGTAATATTCAGGAAGCAGTTTTTTTAATCTAGTCAAAGCTAAAACCAAAAGGAAAGGAGCTGAACCCTCTGGCGGTCTGATCCAGTGAGGATCACAGACTTCACTAGTTCTCTCACAAAAACGTATGACATTTTTATCTAAACCAATATTACTTTAATAGCAAAAATGTTTTATACTATTTGTGTGTGTGAGAACGAAACAGAAGTGTGTAGTGTTCAGCTAGGGTCCTGTCAAAGTGCTGTCAAAATTAGCGTGTTAACGCAAGCAATTAATTTTCCCAGTTTAATGGTGTTCAAATATTTAATGCAGGGGAGGGGCTAGAGCTGGCCACCCCATTCACAACTGCTTGTTGCTTGTTAAGTGTTCATTTAGTCGCAGAACGTCTTTACGACCACATCAAATGGGAAACGTTTCAGATGTGCACTGCAAATTTACTTCAGCGCTAGTCAAATGAGCACGGGAAAGGTGCAGGTGAAGAGGGAGCTTCAATAGAACGACAGTGAACTGTGGTCCGATGAGATCTTGTCAGGCCATATGAGAGTAAAAAAAAACAAATTAACGTATTCTGTCAGCTGTTATACAGTGTTTGTAGCACGCACGCTTCAATTGTACGCACAAATACGGCGGCGCGTACTGTAGCGTTTATCATTTCATATTAAAGCGCAAATAAAATTGAGTATGCGTCTCAGATCCATGTCATGTTTAGCAGTGGCAGCTCTTAAAATAATAGCAGCCAAATAAGCTAATAATGCAGCTGCTGTGATGTTTTTTAATCAAAGAACAAAAGAAAACGAGGAAATCAATTACTCCTGTATCTTTAAGGATTTATCTATATTTAATTTAGTATTTAGTGTTTTATAACTTTATTCAATTTCTGTATATTTCCTACTTGAAGGGCACAGGTAAATAACGGATTTATGTGAAAACTGAAAGTTCACTTAAATTAGAAGTTGTTATTTTTTAAAGTGTTTTTATAGTTTAAAAAAATACACCAGTAATATTAGTATCAGTGATACTCAACTTCAGTCATAAAAAAAAAACATTAAAAATATACCGTCTTTGTTGTTTCTACATTAATTTGATGATTGAATGTGAAATTATTGCAATATAAAAGTATATTTAAAAACTTCAACGTTAGGTGGGATTAATCATGATTAATTTCAGAAAAATGTGATTTATTAGATCATTTTTTTAATCGATTTACAGCACTAGTCCATATTGATTTTGGATGTTCAGTGTCTTTACCTTTGGGTCCCAGCAGTAGTGCCTCTGTGGCCTTGCCTCCATCCCCACATCGAGCCTCGTCAAATGGTAGACACTGCTCTCCAGTCCCTGCCACAACCTCTGCGTTCTGCAGCAGCTCTTTGGTTCCCGTCAGGGCTTTAGGCCTAAAGATCCGCCGTGAGTTGGTGTCCGAAACATACAGCTGACCTGTCATCGGGTCTGTTGCAAGGTAGTATCTATGTGCGGGATTGTTGCTAATGGGACAAAGGTAGAAATTCCACAATTACAAGAAGAGCAGTATTACAAAAAACAGTCATGACTTATAAACAAACAGATACAATAAAAAATGAATGGGTGAATGGGGGAAGCAATGAAAAACTGAACAGATTTTAGTCTGTGCAAGATTGTAGCATGAAAAACGTGGTTTCTTATGACTGTCTTGGTTTCTATAAGTCATAAGCGCAAAATTTAAAGTTCTAAGGCCTACAGATGTATAGAAACTTGATCACAGATTACTGCTATTGTGTTTTATTGCTGAGGTGAATGTACTTATTTGGCCCGGCCAGTTAGAGGGGAAAGGAGTTGAGTACTCTGTCAGAGTGAACATAATGCGTTATGACTGGAAATCACTATCGTCTGACACAACCATAATGATGCCCACCAAACTGTCACATCCTTTCAATCATTTGCACTTCCCACCCGCACCCCTACGACAGAGGAAAAAGCCAGCGAGCAACATGAAGTGATGTAGCTGTTGAAAAAAATCAACAACTTGTCGCAGTGTTTCAATTAGAAGCGACTACGGTCTAAGAATAGCACGCAGACACCTTTTAAGAGGGCTGGCTGTCGGGCAGGCCATTTTCACTATATACAGATGCATCTGCTTTGTGCAGTAACAATCTGCTAACTTTTATTTCTGTATTTAAAACGAGGTTTCTGTTACTGATCTTAAATCCACAAAACCAGTTGTAAGTAGCGCAGGTATATTTGTAGATATAGCCAACAATACATTGTATGGGTCAAAATGGGCCAAAAATCATGAGGATATTAACTAAAGATCATGTTCCATAAAGACATTTTGTAAATTTCCTACTGTAAATATATCAAATCTTCACTTTTGATTAGTAATATGCATTGCTTGGACAATTTTCTTATATATTTACACACGCATGTCTTTTTTTTTTTTCCCAACCTCAGGTTCCAGATTTTCAAATAGTTGTATCTCAGGCAAATATTCTTAAATCAAACCATACACCAATAGAAAGCTTTATATGATTCAATTTTATATTCAGCAGATAATATATAAATCTTAATTTCAAAAAACTGACCCTTATGACTGGTTTTGTGGTCCAGGGTCACATATGCTCTGTGCCAAGACTTAGGGATCTGCCTACGGATGTAGGATTTTAAGGGATCGTAGGCAAGCTCCTGATGTGAAGGTCTCCTAAGGTACTTATTTTTAGTGGTGTTTAGAAGGCAGCAAAGAAGCTCATTACGTTTGGAACAGAGCTTAACTGTGTTTACAGAAAAGAAATGAAAAGCAATATAAAGTAAATCTGTAAAGCGTTCACATGTTCTAACTACACTGTTCATAATTTGAATCAGCATGCTTCCACCAACTCCAAAAGGAGATAAGAAGGTTTCTGGATGATGTTAGTTCCTGTTGCTATGTGGCACAGACACCACATCGCACTTGGAGTAAATAAAGATCAAACAGGTTAAAACTAATATAGCATAAAACAATTTGCTGTGCCAAATGGAAACAAATGTGAGTTCTGGGAGCGAAGCGGCTTAGAGTTGGCTTGGTTTAAGGACACTGAGGTTTGGGGTCAATAATCTCCTAAGTTTATGAGGCTCTGTGGAGCATTAGGGTGTATGGGCGCGCCTTGATGACACATACAGATGGGCCGAGACGTCTGGGACAAGAGGAAGACGAAGGCTAGCCATTAGGTGGCTTGTAATGTTCAGCAGCCAGCAACAGTGGTTGAGAATTAATAACTCTTAGCACTTATTAATTCAGAGTCATTAATGCTTAATGGGTCGTTTTTGTTTCTCAGAAGCATTGAGAAATGTTGGGGAAAAAATTGATGCGTCTAAAAATACGCCTATTTAATTACTTAAACTGAACTATTTTGCCCACACACGGTGTAACCATATAGCGAAGTTGGTCTCTAATTCCATTCTAAATGATTTGGTCGGAGACGGAGAGGAATGGCTAGGATGTCCATGGGATTCCTAAATTTATCCCTGGTTGCAAATTTATTCAACAGGCTCTAATGGCTTTGGCTCGCCCACTTCAAATTACTCGCATTTATTTCCATTCATGAGCTCCATACGTCTGCGATTAAACCCTACAGAGGTTTCAAACAGAACTTAATGTAGGATATCAACATCTTCAGTGCTCTGTACATAGCCCCTCAACTGGAACTATTCAAACATGTGTGGGATGATGAGGGCCTATTTGCAGTGTTTATCAGGAACTCCTGCTTGTCCAGGGACGAGACATTTGGAGCGGTTAACTTAAGTACTGTAGACCTGTCAGGAGAAGTTTATATCCTGAATCCTTCCTGAGAAAGCAGGTCTACACCAGTGTCAGCTAAAATGGACGTCTGTGTATTTTACTTAAATCTTTTCTGACCGTTTTGGCCACAGAATCAAAGCGTAGACGAAATTGAAAAAACAAACTCGTTCTTTTTAAGCTACTCGGGGTATCTTTTGTCTTTCTGGTATACGCGCTGTGCCACATTAAAAGAAAATATTTTACTTGAGTTTTTCATAAATGCCTCAGCTAAGCTACCCGTATATCCACAAAAGTGGAGAAGGAGATTTCACAGAGCCAGACAAAAGAGCTGAAAGGAATTTCTCATTGTGTTGGGAAGACATGGGAACTTCCCCATGGGATTTGTGATGTTGATTTATAAACCACTGACATACTAAGACCGTGTTTGAAGAAAAACGATAGCCATTATGTTGAATTATTCTAACGATTTGGTCAGGAATTCAGATCTGTTGTCATAACCTGTACAGTAGTGTTTCCAAGGGATCTACTCCATTCCTGCACAATCAACAAAAACATCTGAAGAACTCCTAAATATATAGTGAAGTCCAAAAATCTAAGACCACATTGAAAATCTTGGATATAAAATGTAATTTAATCATGGCAATAAAGTTAATGATTCTATTTCCATCTATTTGTATAAAAGGTCAGATTTCCTTCCATTGCGCACGCAGGATGGTTTTGGAAACTTTTAAAATTATACACAAACATTTGGAAATCATGCATCCTTATTTCTATCACGATAACCTGTAGCGGATCTATACAGGTGGAGCTGGGGAGGTAGAGGGTTTCAGAGGAACTCTGAAAGCTCGCTACGAACTGCTCTAGGTAGAGCGTATCCAACACGAACCGATCAGCCTGTGCCAAGCAGTTTGTGTTAAGGACCCATCATCCTGCGCCTTTTAGAGTTTAATGACAGAACTTGGCCTGAAAATTATGCTGATAATATAATTTGTAATTGAAGTGGTCTTAGATTTTTGGGCTTGATTGTATTAGAGATTTCTGCAATGAGCTTTAAAGCAAATTAAATATGTGGTTTAATACCAAGAAAATCAAACTTTAAGAAATATCACAAAATGTCACTGGTACTCCATAAACATCTGATGCAGATGACACACATTTACATCACTTCTGATGGCATGCAGCAACACTTATAAGGAGACAAACACTTGTATAAAGAACGACCTGCAACAGATTAAAAGGGGCTGTGCGTCCGTGAGAGAGTAGGAATGGCTTACCTATGTCTGAAATCTTTATTTCTTAGGGTAGCATAAGAAAAAAGAGCAGAGATAAGAAAAAGGAGAGAGTGTGAAACAGCAGAAGCACATAAATCTTGTCAAGAGAGAGAAAAAACAGGTGTGCATATATTAATCTCTCCTTCTCACACATAGACGGGAAATAATGCAGCAAGACGCGCCTGTTAACTGCACTTTGTCTTGTTTCTTAAACAGAGTTGGATGTGTGAATATTCCACCCGGGAACTGAAGAGCAGTATGAGCTCACAACACATGCTGAGGTTAACTGGCCCATAATAGCAAATTGATTGTGTCCCAGACAATGAAAAGCAATTCCTTAAACATTGCCTTTAGCCGCACGGAAGCCACGCTGTGAATATGTCACACAGAGGACCACCATTTCATTTGCTTCATCCATGTGTTTTACTGCTTTAATGAAGGAATTTAATTTACAGGAGCAGCAGACACACAAAGATGATACCGAAACCTGTTAAGTGCTGGGCCATTTTTAGCGACCTCGTGTGAGCGCACATATGAGAGATTTTTGCGCGAGTATCGAGTTGGGGGCAGATGGAAGGAACGGAAGATGATAAGATAAGGTTAAAAATACAGTTAGTGTCAATGACAGAAAGACACAGGCAGGGAAAACACGAGATGGAAAACGAGAGGCGGCTAAAAGGACGAGACAGACGATTTAGGCCGAAAGAGAAAGGAATAAGAGATAAGGAAAGAGAGGAGATAAGAGGTAGCGGTCATGTATCACCGCAATGGCTAAATGAGGTGCTGCAGGAGAGTGGAGAGTGACATGGAGGGCCCTCTAGGCCCCGCCGAGTGTGAGGGAAGAATTTATGATCATTTCAGCGAGAGTCTATAAAAGACCCGAGACACGGCTCTGATTTCATATAGAGGAACCCTGAGAGCACTTTGAAAGAATATCTACGTGTCTCTTTCTCTCTGGATGTGTGAGCCCACTCTAGATCTAAGGAAAGGAAATGACAGGTCTTGAGGTTTGAAAGAAAAGGGCACATGTGTTCACCTCATGCTTGTAATGTATCAGCTCTGCGCTTCATGGTGTTTAGATTATAGATGCACTGGGATCACAGTCAGGAGGGAATATGCTTTGAATATTTCAGATAGTTTCAAATATTAAATCAATATCAGCATGCTGCACTCTGGATAGTGAAATTAAACCACTATTTCCTTTTTACTGAACAATCAAAACTATGTTTCCTATTACACACGGAACATTCAGCTGCTTTTTGGAGATATTTTCCTGTTAAAGGGAAAATCTGTCATCATTTACTAACTCTTATGTCACTCCAAACCTGAATGTGTTTTATGCTCTTTTCCATACAATGAAAGTGAGTGGAGACTGGGGCTGCCGAGCTTCAAAAACAAAAAAACAGGAAGTACAAAATAACTCCTTTGTGTTCCACAAAATAAATAAAAGCGTTCAAAAGTTTGATTTTTAATGTTTTTCAAAGAAGTTTCTTATGCTCACCAAGGCTGCATTTATTTGATCAAAAATCCAGAAAAAAACAGTAATATTGTGGAACATTATTTCAATGTAAAAGAGCTGTTTCCTATGTGAGCATATTTTAAAATGTCATTTATTCCTATGATGTAAAGCTGAATTTTCAGAATCATTACTCTTGTCTTTAGAGTCGCATGATCCTGATTTACTATCCATTTTAATAACAGTCGTGCGGCTTAATATTTATTGATTAATTTTCCCCCCAGGATTCTTTAATAAATAAAACGTTAAAAACAACAGCATTTATTTAAAATAAAAAATCTTTAGTAACAATATAAACCACCATTTAAAAGTTTTTGGTTAGTTAATATTTATTCTTTCTTTTTTTTGGAAAGAAATTAAGACTTTTATCCACCAAGGATGTGTTAAATTGCTAAAAAGTGATAGCAAAGACTTGCATTGTTAGATACGATTTTTATTTTGAATAAATGCTGTTCTTTTTAACTTATTACAAAAAAAAAAAAAAATCACAGGTTCCAAAAAAACATTAAACAGCATTACAGTTTCCAACATTGATAATTAATAAATCTAATAATATTAGACTGATTTCTGAAGGATCATGTGACACTGAAGACTAGAGTAACAAAAATTCAGCTTTGCATCACAGGAATAAATTATACTTTTAAGTAATATAAAAATAGAAAACCATTATTTTGAAATGTAATAATATTTTTTACAATGTTACTGTTTTTTTGTGTATTTTTGACCCTTGGTGAGCATAAGAGAACTCTTTAGAAAAAATTACAAATCTTACTGATCCCAAACTTTTGAACGCCAGTGTACTTTTTTTAATGATTACTCAAAAACTGTCATATATTGACATTTAAGCCTACATTTAGAGACTAACACTAAAATGCAGTATTCAGAGGTTATGCCACCAACAGTATGCAAACCGAATGATGAGATCTAAGTTTTTGAATGTCAACTGAAATTGAAATGAAACTGGCATACAAATGCCCTGCAACCAACAAAATACAATTACATTTCACTAAAAGAACAAACATACTTCGAATCAACAGCTTCTTTAAATTATAAGCTTTACGGCTATATTAAAAATCTCTGATTAATCTCTTTGAAGAAACAAAAACAACTTTGTTTAGTTGGCAGAAGTACTCTGAGAGATAAACACTGTTATTTCTCTGAGCCCAGTAAATAAACACACGCACACACACAGCCTTTGATGTGGGCTGGACGAGCTCAATAGAAGGCTTGTGGTAGATCATAAAAAAGCGAGGTATGGGAATATGCATTTCTTCTTGGCTTAAGGGGGCGAGAGCACCAGTAATGATTCACCCTCAACAGACGAGAACTCTGTCACTGTCAGCACGTTTTTTTCAGACCGCATGAGCCTTACACTAGGCTGAGCGCCACATATTGCAGTCTAACGACACGCAATGTTCATATCATTAGGGCAAGGGCTACATTATACAGTTTTTTTCAATATCCTTCCACTTTTCTTGTTCCAGCTTACCGCAGCTCCATAACACTGGTAACATTTCCAGAGGGAAAGATGCGTCTGATGTAGTTGAAGTCACCGACGAACAGGCTGCCGTCAGATCCACAGGCGAGGGCCACTGGAGCCAGCAGTTTGTTGCCATCAGCTTGGCCGTTACAGCTGGGGCAGGAGATACTGCGCCTGCGCCCATTACCCATAATGGTGCTGATTACTGGAGGCTGCTGGGAGATGAAGACGTTCTCACCGTTGCCTTTGTACAGGATGCCTGCAGGACAGGAAGAGAGGGTTGTGTGGGTGAGCAACTGTATAGTATATCATCACAGAGCTGAATTTGGAAAGATGAAGAGGCGAATTAAAAATTAATAGCATGATCTAATGAATATCCATAACAGTGATTCTGATGATGTAATATGCGTTTGATACACTATGGTTAACGGTTAGATTTAGTACTCTAAGGTGATTGGATAAGCAAGTTCACAGTTTGTATGACTCTGCTTGTCTTTGTTTGGACTGTTCCAGACAGCCTGTCAGTCTGCATTGGTCTGTATATATGCATTATTATGTATACAGACCAACGCAGACAAAACATTCACTGACAGCCTGTCTGAAATGCTACAAACACAGACATCACGGTTTGTGTGTGTGTGTGTGTGTGTGTGTGTACCTGACAATCAGCAAACTGCACTCAAGGCCAGAAATGCGATTGTTCATGGAAAACTCTTTGCGGGGATTGAACCTACAACCTTTCAGTTATCAACCAGAATTTTTAACTATTAGACCACACCAAACCAATCAAAGAGAAAGAATGAGCCGTAAAAATGTAATCAGCGATACCCGTTTAGTGAATGAGAGGATAGTTTATCTATGCAACATCTCATTACTGCTATAATAACCTATAAATCTCACGCACCACAAGAGCTCTGTTCAACTCATTCGGTATTCTACCTCTTTATCCATACCTTTGGCTAGATAGGATATTAAATTACTATTTTTTATCTTTTTAATTACATAAATTAGGCAGAAATAAACTAATTGATATGAACAAATAGGAAAAAAAGAACTGCCTCATATCTTACGTATTAGCATTTCTTAAACACTAATTAATTTTTGCTTTTGAATATTTTATTCTCAGATGATTTTCACCTTAATGTAATGTTATCAAAGGGTGTTGCCAGTTTCAAACTGGTTCACAGAACCGTCTGGCATATAGTAATGTAGAATTCTGATAATTCAAGTGCTAATGTATTCAGCAGTGAGAAAAGGGGGCAATCTGGCAGCGGTTCAGAATCGATAAACAGTCCAAACACATGCTGCCAGAATGATTATATGGCACAGGCAACTTAAGCAAATCGATTAATCGAATCACATGATGAAATGACTGTTGGGTGCATCGCAGTTAGTTTTAAAAAATAAAAACTCCATCAACATATCTTTTTTTGTTTTTGTTTCCTCATATTAATTCCAAATGAAAAACTAATACTCATCTTCACACATACTGTTCAAATCATTTCACTAACCGCTGTGGATTCTGTTCAGATATTTCTAAACTTGGTCTTTTATTCGGAGAACATTTACCTGTAAAAACGGACTGTGTCACCAAACTGTGCGTGAACAAGTCATTACCCATCGTGACTAAAGTTATTTCCTGTTTTACTATCTGTGACTGCACCTCTTCAATTCTCAATCCGGGTAATACGCACCGTTTAATCCTATAGCCACAGCAATTATGAATTTGTGTGCCTGTAAGGTTGAGTATATGTGGTGGAAAAACGTGTCAGAGTGTTTCTAATAGTTTCGCTGTATGTTTGTGTGTGCATGCATGTTAAACAGTGTGGAAATGCCACAGGGTGTGGAGTTTGGGCTGTTTGATGAGCTCGCCTGGCCCCAGGTTTGGATTCGATCGTTGATGTTGCGCTTTAATATTCTCCCTCAGGACATATTTTAATGGTGCACTAATAGCAATGCCAGATTGACTAAACCCCACCAGACTCCACTGCCGCCCCATCGTTTTCCTTATGCCCTTACCTTGTTCCTCTGACAGCAGCATTACTAGTTTTGTTCAAAGATTTTTTTTCTTTGATTTTATGAGAGGCTGAATTTGTATACACACAGTTGAGGTCAAAAGTTTACATGCACCTTGCAGAATCTGCAAAATGTTAATTATTTTACCAAAATAAGAGGGATCATACAAAATGCATGTTATCTTTTATTTTTTACTGACCTGAATAAGATATTTCATGTAAAAGATGTTTACATATAGACTATAAAAGAAAATAATGATTGAATTTATAAAAATGACCCTGTTCAAAAGTTTACATATGCTTGATTGTTTTTTAGTGAAAGTTGTTCATGAGTCCCTTGTTTGTCCTGCTTGCTGTTTTTCAAATTCTTTGGTTTTTCAGCATTTTTGTACATTTTGAACCTTTTCCAACAAGATTTTGAGATCTATCTTGTCACACCGAGGACAATTTCATATGCAACTAAAGAAGAATTTTTTTTTTATTTTGCCTGAATACCATTTTTTTTATTTAGTACTGCCTTTCAGAAGCTACAAAAGATGCTTCCCAGAAAAACAAAATAAGTTAAATTTACCTTGATCTTCAAATTCAAAAAGTTTTCACCCCTGGCTCTTAATGCATTGTTTCCTTCTAAATCATCAGCGAGGGTTTGAACCATGTAAGTCTCTCAGTTGTCCTCAGTGTAAAAAGATGGATCTCAAAATCATACAGTCATTGTTGAAAAGGGTTCAAATACACAAAAATGCTGAAAAACCAAAGAATTTGTGGGACCTGAAGGATTTTTTCTGAAGAACAGCGAGCAGTTTAACTGTTCAGAAAAAAACTAGGGACTCATGAACAACTATCACTAAACAAACAAAAAAAACACAGCTGTGGATCATTCAGGTAACAACACTGTATTAAGAATCAAGTGTGTGTAAACTTTTGAAGAGTTAAATTTTTATAAATTCAACTATTATTTACTTCTTATTTAGGTCAGTACTAAATAAAAACAACATGCATTTTGTATGATCACTCTTACTTCGGTGAAATAATTAACATTTAGCAGATTCTGCAAGGTGTATGTAAACTTTTGACCTCAACTGTATACTAGATAAAAATATGTAAATGGGTAAACAACAAAACAATAAGCAATGACAGTTACATGCTCTGGGACATCTAAAAATATCTTCCAGACAAAGTTTACAAAAGTTCTTGTCAACTTTTTGAGAAACACGGTGACTGACGCCTGTAACAGACAGGAAAGATCAAGCCTCTGGTTAGCAATAAGTAGAACACAGGGGGTCTTTTATCAAGCCCTAGAGTGGAAAAGGTATGAAGAGTTTTTTGGTCTTTTTTAATGCTGGTTAGGATCAAGGGGCACTAGGAGAGTGCCCTTGTCTGTCTTGTATAATTGTATATTGTCTGTTATCGTGTCTGGTCCTGTCACTGTCATGCACTGTGGAGCTTCTGTCACTACAACAAATTCCTAGTATGTGGCAATAAAGCTCATTCTGATTCTGAGAGGAGGGTCAGCAGGAATTATCACTAAAGCGTGCGTTCATAGACAGCAATATCTTCCATGATTTATAAAAGTGAATGTGCTCATTGGCACATTCACAGTTGGTAAATGAGCATGTCTGTTTGTCGACATCTAACTCTGCACTAATAGGTTCTAATAAATATACCTTCCCAATAGTTAAGTCTAAGCAACATTATCATATTTTAAAAATTACACTATGATATGAGTCAGCAAGCCTTTGAAATCTTAATAAAAGTGCCGTTGTGGTCAATAAGGAATTTATTGAATAGCTACCTGCTTTCATGATGGAAGAAACATTAAATTTTAACAACAGTTTTGTAATGTAAAATGTTAAGCATGTTGCTTCAGCATGTTTTTTCCTTTCATTTGAGCAGGTCAATACTGCATAAATGCGATACTGTGCTACAGTAAAACAGCTCATTTAGCACAGAAACCAGGGCATTCTTAAATACCCCACAAGAAACTCAAAATATCTGGCCTGACATTTATAAAAGCCCTGAAATAAGGAATATGCGATTTGAAAATGTTGAAATGTAAAAGACAAAATATTCTATTATACCATTGTCAGGTAGAGTTTATATTCACATTCATATTCTTTGCAGAAGCCCACAAATCACATTAAATGGCAAGAACCAGTACCGAGAGCTGAGGATACATGACACCTGCTAAGCTAGGCCTCAGAATTTCATACAGCATGCTGAATTTAATGGTGTTGCTGGCTCTCGGTTCCCATAGAGAAAGCAAACAAGACGAGAGCGAGAGAGAATGGAGACGGAGGGCATCAGGGAGAGACAAGCGATTCGTAGACGGAGCAGAAATAACATGTGCCACCACAAACCGCTGTCATCCACTGTGAGTGCTCAAATTAGAGTCCACCACAAGTCTCCTGTCAACTGTGAACTCCACTAACTTCCTACTGCCTTCTCAGCACCAGCCCTCCACCCAGAAGGAGAGAGAGGAGTTGTCGCAAAACCTACGCTGCCTACATCAGAACAGTCACAGAACGTGTCCGATTTGGAATGCTCCACGAGCAACTTGTATACCACACAAATAGCACTATGCACTGGAGAGACTCGACTCAACTGGTTCCAATACACAACTTGCACTACAGTAATGAAACCCACACCGCACCTGTTTGATCTGCCATACGAGGGTTTGGAAATGCGAGCGGATACACCTACACGCACAACAATGAATGTCTTCAATTACACATGTACAGATCACGTCGGGCCCCTAATTGAGAACGGCTCACGTCGTGGGACGTGCTGGATTATTCACGGACGTCAGCAGCAAGTTGTGTGCCACAAAAATAGCACTAAGTGCAAGAGAATGTTTGCTCTGCGCACACGTGCGCGCGTTAAAGATAGGACTGGACCGCACCAAAGACATTTAAGTGAGAGTGAGAGGAAGTCAAAGTGTGCAGGTGAACTCAAAGTGTCCAAGTCAATAGAATGTTTTCTGAAAGCGTTCCTTGCGAACACAGTTAGCTGCTTTTTGGGAGTTGCTTTGAAAACGGCGGGGTGTTCGAGACTGGGGTGGGGGGGGGTCTTCAAAGCTGCACTTCAAAGGATGACTTCATGCTGTGCTCGCTAAATTATTCACATCGGGCAACGTGCTGGAATTCTGCATCTAGCTCCTCTGTGCGCTAATTATGAGTGAGATCAATGACGCCATCTTAAGCCCCCTCTCGGGTGTGCTTGGGCACCGGTCCACACAGCAGCCGCATCGCGGTCTAAACGTCCCCATAAATCTCAATATACCTCCTCCTCTGATCAACCACCCACCATCGATTAAGCCATTGAGCGAGGGATTGGCCGGAAGAGCGAGAGGGATGGAGGTACGTAGATGGAGGGCTGCTTTCAGAAGTACTTTTAGGCTACTCTGCAGCGATGCTCCGCTAACAAAGACAAATTGGACAAGGGAGGCTCGTTGGCCCTGGGAGAGACCCACGACCTTGACTTCAAACCGAGCTTCTCCGAGGGAGGTCGCTTCAGATACACACACTCAAGACGCATGTATACAAAAACACATTTTCACCGGCTAATCGGAGCCATGCGCACCGGTCGCTCTTTCACGCAAATTACTCGCGGTCGCATTACAGTAATGAAACCCACACCGCACCTGTTTGATCTGCCGTACGAGGGCTTGGAAATAATAGCACGAGCGGATATACGTACACCCACGCGCACAACAATGAATGTCTTCAATTACACATCTACATATTACGACAGGGCCCAAATTGGGAACGGCTCGTGACGTGGGACGTGCTGGATTATTCGCCCAGCCCTCAGCTCATAATGATCGTGTGTACGTGTTCCTTTGATATGCGTGATGCGTGTTTATATAAAGATCTGACAAAGGGGGACAGGTTATGAGTGGAAAGCAGTGATTTGCCAATAAAAGGCTGAATTGGAGTTTATAGCTGCTGTGTTTATGCTGGGTCAGAAACTGGATGAGATTATAGAGCTGGAGCTGTAGTCTACTCAATTTTCTTCCATTTACGCCTCACAAACCATCTGTCACTGCCTCCTTTTCTTTCTCTCTGCGTACCATTTAATGTCTTGTCTTCTACTCCACTTCTTTTGTCTCAACAACTCTCCTTCAATCTTTGTCTTCAGACAATGCATTTTTTCCTCTCTTTTGGTAGAATGTGATAACGCTGTAAATATTTGCAAGACATATTTAAATAAGAACTGTATTAGACTGAAAACTGTGTCACATTTTTTTATATATATATATATATATATATATTATATAAAAGTCCTTATGTATTGGTTTTCTTGAACTTCGGATTCCAGGCCTTCGGTATTTTGAAGCAATACATCATTTCTCAAAGGATTTGTTTATCTTCGCAGTCATAGCCACTGTGTCAGCTAATTTGAAAAATATATAAAAACTGTACCGAAAAGCAGCCATAAATCTTTACGGAGCCGCGTGAAGCGCGAGTGGGTGTGTATGTGCGGAGAGAGTGCGATTAGTGGTCATTGAGTATTACCAAAATCAATTTAATTTAATCATTTTGCCTCTCCTGTGTGTTCATTTCTCACATCTCTCTGCTGTTTTTTTCTTTTGTCATTAATATTTCATGAACTTCTTCCCGACAGGTCCAAAGTCAATTTGAATAATGGGAAAACAGTGTGTTTGGAGTCAGGACAAAACTAGTAATAAGCAGGGGATGCTATTTTCTTTCTTTTTTCTTTTTTTTTCCCCAGAGTCCAGAGTCCAGAGTGTCTGTACCACACATGCAGCACGGCAGAAAAAACAAGGAGCAAATCTGCGAACATGCTTCCCCTCAATCACACACTCTGTCTTTGAAGATTTCCTGACTGGAAGTAATTGCAGTCCCAAAGAGAGGTGTCTGAATCTCTCTCTCTGACCTCCTGCTGTTAGGTGGAAGGAGGGGAGGTACAGTGGCTGAGCACTGACAGGGGCTGATAAGGGCAGATGAAAGGAATCAGAGGCTGAGATGGTGAGAGAGAGCGAGGGAGGATGCAGGTAAGCCCCGCAGGCTGTGGTGGTCCACATCAGAGAGCGAGGTGCCGCTTGGCTCATGCAGCCAGATTCAAAGTTGCATTACATGCCTGCACATGACTAAAGCTCAACTCAATGGGATTTAGAAAGGCCAGTAAAGTGTAGCGTGGCTGAATTTGCTGTGTCGGAGTGTGTGAGCGCTTATGCGTGTGAGGGTGAGAGGCAAACGCCGGTGCGGCGGCAGCGGCCTTTAGGTAAAAATGAAAGACTCAGACTCAGAATGCGATTACGCCACTTTCATGTGTATACGTGCATACGCTTGTGGTAAAGAAGGTTAGAGTGGAACGCGTATAAATATATTAATATATATATGTATGCACATTAAGGCAGCAGGTGGTAGTGAAAGTGGGAGGGCTCTCCATAAGCAAGGGGATTCTGTGAATGAACCATTTAAGATAGCATGCCTGACTGGAGCCTGTGCTGGCTGTGGTATGTGGACGTCCAAAGCTGAATTGCAAACACAGACTTCCCAAGCCTTATCAGAGCCCACAGGTCAAGACAGAGAGAGGGAGAAAGGGAGGGGGCTTGGCATTACTGTAAAAGGGAAAAAAAAAAATACTCAGCCTCACTGAAACACCCTGTTATAGGCAGTTATGGGAATCTGTGCAACTCCTCTGGCGGCTTGAGAATCTTCACAGAGGATGACTAATAAATGAAAGACTAACTAACCACTATGATGCGTGCACAGTGAGATCAGAGATTCATTGTGGCCCTGTTCCAACTCATGCCTAATCCCAGACAGAGTGATGCTGTCATATGTTACCTATAGGTCCTACATTAATTTTCATATACATACAATCTCTGAGTACATGAAGTAAGATAGATATATAAAATCCCCATACTAAAATTTGTATATGTTCATATATAAATAAAGTAACTATATTTTAAGGTCCATTTCTCACTATTAACGAACCATTAAATTGACTTTTCCCTCAATAAACTCCTAATTTGGTGTTTATTAATTGTCAAGTTTAGGTATTGGATAGGATTAGGGATGTAGAATACGGTCATGCAGAACATGTGCTTTATAAGTACTAATAAACAGCCAATATGCTAGTAATATGCATGCTAATAAGCAACTAGTTAATAGGGAAAATTAGTCCCTATACTAAAGTGTTACCTATAATAATGTCTTTATGATGATGGAATTATATATAGCAATCATATATCTAAAAATCTGTGTTTATACACTGCTGTTCAAAAGTTTGGGATCAGTAAGATTTTGAATTTTTTTATGCTTTTATGCCTTATGCTCATCAAGGCTGCATTTATTTGATCAAAAATCCAGAAATTGTGAAATATTATTTCTATGTAAAATAACTGTAACTATGTGACTATATTGTAAAATGTAATTTATTCCTATGCTGCAAAGCTAAATTTTCAGCATCAGTACTCAGTCTTCAGTGTCATATGATTCTTCAGAAATCATTCTACTATGCTGATTTATTATCAATGTTGAAAACAGTTGTGCTGCTTAATATTTTGTTGGAACCTGTCATACTTTTTTTTTGGGATTCTTTAATAAAACGTTCAAAAGAACAGCATTTATTTAAAACAGAAATCTTTTGTAGCAATGTAAACCATACCGATACCATTTAAAAGTTTGTGGTCAGTACATTTTTATTCTTTTTTATTTTTTTTTAAGAAATTAATGCTTTTATTTAGCAATGATGTGTTGAATTGATAAAAAAAAAGCGATAGCAAAGACTTATTGTTAGAAAAGATTTATATTTTGAATAAATGCTGTTCTTTTTAACTTTTTATGAATCAAAGAATCCTGAAAAAAAGAATTACAGGTTCCAAAAAAATTAAGCAGCACAACTGTCGATAATAAAAACAATATGTCGGCATATTATAATGATTTCTGAAGGATCATGTGACACTGAAGACTGGTAAAAAATTCAGCTTTGCATCACAGAATAAATTATATTTTAAAATAATATTAAAATAGAAACCATTATTTTAAATTGTAATAATATTTAACAATATCACAATTTTTTCTAATATTACAGTATTTTTGATCAAGTAAATTCAGCCTTGATGAGTATCAGATAATTTTTTACAAAAAAAAGACAAAAAAAACTTTTTGTAATAAATGCTTTGATACTTGGCATCAGCCCCGGTCTAGATGCCAGAGCACTTGTTGGAGCAGCATTTCAACACATAATGTGACTGCGCTTCTGTTGACCAGAGTTTGACTCCTTGTCTTGAGGACTTGAGGAGCCCCTTTTTCTATCACTTCACTTCCTGTCTGTCTGTACTGTCCTATCACAAAAGGCAAAGCAGCAAAGAAAAAAAAAGCAATATCTTTCTTTTATATTTACTTACTAAAATCAACATGTATTGACAGGTTTTAGGATGGACATACATGTACATGACATATATGTCCAAAAATATATTGCGCATACTGTACATAAACAAGCAAATCTGTATGGGCCAGATATATACGTAAATTTATGAAATTGTTCCAAATTCTAATAGGTCATACATACTTATATATGGCAATAAATTTCATATATGGAAATCTAATAAATGTACATATATTACATTTGCCATATGGGGAATCCTGCAGTCGTCCTCCACACTCACGAACACTTTTCTAAAGTCTAAAAAAAAAACAAATGGGACACCCTAAAGTCTTGTGGATTTCATGGACACGAGACGACCATTGCAAATGCACATCAAATGAGGCATTTGGGACAGGGCCTTTGACTTGCAAGTCTGTCCAATTGAATGGCAATACAAAATCAGCCCCAGTCTAGATGCCAGAGCAAATACTGTATAAATATTTATTACACAGCTCTCTGGAATACTTGATTCTGATTATTCAATCACCAAATTGTGCGGTCAAATTCTTTTGTATAGTGATCGCTAAACCGTATAATTGGCAAAGTTTTCCTACACAGCTGCGCTAGTCTCATGTTTCCGCTTCCTGACGGGTCCTGATCAACCCGTCTTGGTTTATTTTGCAATAATGACCGGCTGACTGCAGATGAGCTTAGTTTCTTTGGAAAAGGCTGTGAATGTGAACAGATGGAGGACGCTAAAATAGTGCAAGTGTGTGTTTTAGTTTGTGGCTGGGCGTTGTCGGGATGTAAGCATGCATGTGTTTTCCCCGTGAGACAGCATGAAAAGTGTGGTGACAGGGTGAGGTCACCAGAGACGGGAAGCTAATGCAAACAAACACTCCTACACTTAACCAAACCCCAGAGGACATTACTGTAGGCCTTATTACTCTGTTCCTTTCATTATAACTAGACAAGAATATAGATGCACTGAATAGCTCTCAGGCCTAAAGCTTAGAGCTACGGACACTTACAATTACATACGTTGTAGCTCCCTCGCTGCACACACTAACCGCTCAACATTTATGGACCTGGATGGCTACTATTAATTTCTATTAGGCCATTGCAGCCATTTTGAGACTACTGACAGTATTAAGTGCTCTCAAATGACATTGTGCTGCTCTGAAAGAGTGATGGGAGACAGAGCCTCCTTGTACGAAATATTGTACAGTGTAAGTGTTTACCTAAAATGTTAGAACGGCAACAACAATATTATTACTTCATATTATAATTCGTTTTACAATATTATAATCAGTATTTATATTAGTGCTGTCAAAATTAGCGCGTCAACACAGTTGATTCATTTTTTCAGTTTAACGCATTAAAAACATTTAACGCAATCAACTGCTGCTTCTGTCTCTTTTTTCTTGACAAGAATTGTGTTTATTTAGACTCAAAAGGAGACCTTTCAGACGCCAGTCAAACGAGTGCGAAAACTGTATAGGTGACGAGGGAGCTTCAGTAGTACAACAGTGAACGATGTGAATGTTGTCAGGCCATATGTCAGGAAAAATTAATTTTCTTGTCCTTTCAGCCGCTATAATGTGCTCGTAGCGCATACGCTTCAGTTGCATGCATAAATGCAGTGGC
Organism: Labeo calbasu; assembly: GCA_019740295.1. Classification (NCBI taxonomy): domain Eukaryota; kingdom Metazoa; phylum Chordata; class Actinopteri; order Cypriniformes; family Cyprinidae; genus Labeo; species Labeo calbasu. The sequence goes on along the minus strand of JAHKKF010531505.1, from coordinate 59,664 downwards.
GTGCACTGTAGCCTGTATCATTTCATATTAAAGCGCGAATTAAACCACGAGCTTGCGTGTCCGATCTGCGTCACGTTCAACAGCGGCAGCTCTTAAAGTAATAGCAGCCAAATAACCCAGGTGCTGTGATGTCTGTTCATCAAAAAAACAAAAGAAAAAGAGGAAATCAACTTTTGTATCTTTAGGGATTCATCTATATTTGATTTAGAATTTAGTGTTTGATAACTTTATTCAATTTCTTTATATTTCCTACTTGCTGAAGGGCACAGGTAAACAATGTGTTTATGTTAAGATTGTTTTAAGTTCACTTAGGAGTTAGTTGTTATTTTCTATTAAGTCTAATAAATGTTAATATTGATAGCTCTCAATTACACTGTAATGCTGAATGGCTATATTCAATGGTTAAATATTAGGAAAAAAATAATTTCCGAGAGACATCAATAGTACTCGTATATCAGTGATACTCACCTTCAATCATAAAAAAAAAATGCTATTAAACAAATGTCAAAAATATACTGTTCTTTATGTTGTTTTTACATTAATTTGAAGATTGAATGTAAACTTATTACAACATAAAAGTATATTTAAAAAGTTTAAAGCTAGTTGGGATTAATCGTGATTAATCGCAATTAATTTCAGAAAGAAAATGTGTGATTAATTTTTTTTTAATCGATCGACAGCACTAATTTATATATTACAAAATGTATCAATATTTTGAATTAGAGTTTTATTTAGTTTTGTGTTACGAGGCTTGAACTGTGGAACTAAGAATCCACAATCATGAATCAATGACATCCAACAGAGTTTGAATGGCCTGCAGCAGTGTATTCTGGGATACTCTACATGGGACAGACGCCTTACTAACCAGGCAGTTAGATATGCAGGAGAGATCAGGAGGTATAGAGGCTGGTGGGTAGAGGGGGGTCAGGGACGAAGCAAGGGCAGCAGACATGGAGATGAAAGACCGTCGGAATTTGTACGGACAGCTGGCTCTCCGCCAGTGAGGTAAAAGAGGGCTTAGTGTCACTCAAGATGCCAACAACAACAAAAAGAGAGTCTGGACAACTAGTGGCTCATTTTATCCAGTGAATGCAATAGAAAGTGCAGCATTTAAGTTACAAAGAAACAAAGCTGCAAACCTTTAGAAAATGCCCGACAAGCCTGTGCACTCATAAAATGGAGAACCTATTCAAGTCAAATAATTGCAAAAAAGTTAAACAAAAGTTAATTGTTACCAACAGAATAACTGCTACTCTGCCATTTCCTACCAGGCACTGCAAATTCATTTGTGCCAGTATAAGAAAATATTACTGGCATCTCATCATGCCATATTGCCTGTGGGATGTGTTCTCCCACACAGACAGACAGGTCAGATTATTCTGACATGTGATGAGTGCTTGATGACTGCTCATCATTATTTATTTTTGTTGATTAAGCCTCAGCTTCTCAACCTTTGCTTTTAGTCTTTGTTTCAGTTAATTTCAGTTTACTCTGTAAATCAGCAGTTTTCATCTTAGTTTTAGTTTTTGATAACCCTGATAAAAGACATGGAGAACAAGCCCTCAAGTTGATTTATTAATAACTACATCTGTGTTAAACAAATACTGTATCTATAATCTATATAACACTCGCTCTCAGATTTAGTTAAACTGACTAGTACAATTCCTCAACGCCCTCAGTGTTTCGCTCCAGAGAGTTCATTTCCACAATCATTATGTTGGACCGGGCCTGCTCGCATACCTCCATCAGAGGCCCACTTCATTGGGTAATTTATGGCCTGCCCGCATGGATTCACCAGCTCCCAGCTGTCCATCACTGTCTGCAGCTGTCCCAGTGAGGAAAAGATTTTTTGCTTCTCTCACTTTTTTATAAGCGACTAAAATCAGCTCTTTTTCTGTGTCAGATCTCACATAGTGCTGTGAAAACATTGTGTTCTCTTTCTCAGTCTCTCTCTATATCACCATATAAAATTGAAAACACTATTACTGATAGTCTTCCCCACTGCTGAAGCTCTGAAATAAACTATAGAAGATATATGGATCAAATATGTGCCGTACTATATTTATGAGCTACAGTGGATTTTTAGTCAATAACATAACATATACGTTATCAAACAAACCTTTCATATTGCTTCAGAAGACTAATTTTAATTGTTTGGATGATGCTTTTTTGTCTCTTTGCTGTAAGAAAAATCACATTCATACAAATATGTGACCCTGGACCACAAAACCAGAGGTATGTTTTTATGCCAACAGTACATTGTATGAGTCAAAATTATCTATTTTTCTTTTATGCGAAACATCCTTAGAATATTAAGTAAAGAACATGTTTCATTAAGATATTTTGTAAATTTTTGTAAATATTTAAAAAACTCAATTTTCGATTAGTAATATGCATTGCTAACTTTAAAAGGCAGTTTTCTCAATATTTCGATTTTTCTGCACCCTAAGATTCCAGATTTTCAAATAATTGTATCTCGGCCAAATATTGTCCTATCCTAACAAACCATACATCAGTGGAAAGCTTATTTATTCAAATGGCCCTTATGACTGGTTTTGTTGTCCAGGGTCAAATATCTGATATCAAAATATGTGAGTAAAGATGACAAAATGTTCTTTTTTTTTTGTTAACAAGTGCCTTAAGAATGACTAGCCATTTCAAAATATTCGCCTTGGCAGCAAAACGGTAGACATTTCAGGGTTGTACAGTGTGACCATCATCTAGTCTGACTATAACACTGATTTTGCTCTATTTCGTCATCAAAAATAGTTTGAAACAAGTCACAACTGAGCCGCTGCGCATCTCCATTCAAACACAGTGCTGTTTCGTTTTCGAATGAACGTGCGTATTTAAACGAATCTAGTGAGTCGATTCAATTTCCCATTCATAAAGACAGTAACGTGCTTTATTCCTGAATGAATTGGCCGTTCAAACGAATCAAATGAATGGATGATTCAGTAATTAAATCAGTGACTTGCTGCCACCTACTGGCTGTTTTCCGTTTAATTTTTTAAATATCTTTTCAGTTATGTAAATCATTTAATATTTGTATATTCAAAATTTTATATCTAAAACATTATTCTCAACATGAATTTATGAATTTGATTGCATTCATGCCACCTCTGAGCCTTATGAAACATCTGAAAATACACCTACAAGCCGCTTTTGTGTTGTTCTGTGCCACCTCTGTGGTACAAATTAATTTTGCTAATTTGATTGGTAACTTATTCTACTTGTTCTTATCCTGTTGTTTTACTTAGACATATAGAATATAATATATATATATATTTTTTTTTTTAGAAATTTGACACAAAAGATGACAATTTTAATAAAGTTAGAAAAATGCCATTACAAAGGTAAAAACAAAATTCCCCCGTGAATCACTTTTAAGGAGTCAAATATCACCTCGTAATAAAAAGGCTAATTTTTGATCAGATTTTTTGATTATTGATTAGAAGGTGCTTCTGAAATGTTGACTGTGCTTCTAGAATTTTTAAGGTAAAAGAAAAAGAAAAGTAAGCGTTTAAATTTCAGTAGCTCACAACAAACATTTACCATTGGAAAGGTGAGGAGAACTAAAATGAAAAGGCTATGGAAACTATGATCTAAGAGCAGCTCATAATGTCCCCATGAAAGGGCTCAAAGATAAACAGGTTCAACCTTTAAGCAAGGTACATGGGGACAACCTCTGCTGATCACCCTTTTAAAGCCAAGATGAGGGATGAGAGACTCCTTAAGAATTCATCAAGGCAAGTCTCTCCCCAATGACACGTGGCCATAAATGTTTGCTGCAGAGAGCACTCCAGGCTGCTTCGTCTGGGTGAAGGTCACTCACGTGGAAATGTCAAATGTCTCTTCATTGGCATGCCTGAGACAATAAGGACGCCGTGGCGCTACAGCTCCACTTCATCAACGTCATTTAACAGCAATGACACTAATGAGCACTCATTTACTCCGTATTAAAGGTTTTAAACGGATGTCATGTTATTAACTTAAACGGGCAGATAACAGACCACTTTTGGAGGTCGGAGGATCGAAGTGTATTTTAATTGATTTTTGTTGATATTTAGGAACGCGTGGGTGAACGCATGACCGCAAAGATCAATGCGACTTATGGTGCTGCGCATATTAAAACTACTGTGTAGGAGGGCATTATTTTGGTGTTGTTCATTAGAGAAGTCAGAGGTCTGAGCTTACCATTCTGAACATCTAAGATGTGGTGCTTGTCTAGGGTCCATCCTCCCATGTTTGAGGCGTCGAGTTCGTAACCTTGGAGGACGGCTGTTCTTTTCTCCCACAAGATCAGATCCAAACAGGACTCGTATTCGAATCCCACAGACACTGCAGAGAGACAGATCGGTGTTATCCGTGTATGCAAATACATCGTATAAACATCCTATCAAATGCAGACTTGTTGAGAACTGCTTGAGAAAGTAATCAATACAGACCAAGTCTAAACACCACATTAGGAGGCATGCAGATAAATCATCACATAAACATTGAGCTGATAAAACGCACTCGTTCCCGGGGCCTAATCAGATGTCCTACACAATATCAATTCATCTCTACTGCAGCCGGCCTGAACACTGCAGTGTCTCTATCGTAACTTTGGTAAATCTCATAACAGACCAGGTGCAAATCGTTTCAAATTTATAACTGTTTTCAGCCGATCATATTAAGAAAGCGACCTTGTGTCCCCCAGAGAGAATCAATAAGCGCACTGCTATTCGTCGGGCAAAAAATTACCTGCTTAATGCAATTGGCAAAGCAAAGCCTGATGAGAAGGTGAAAGCCAATCAATACTCGTGAGACCTAGCTAACCTATTTACAATTTTACACGGTTCACTTTGTAAAGGCAGAACGCATTTCTGATTCAGTGCAAAAACATGTCTTTTTGTGGTTCAACATGTTGTGAGTTTGTTTATGTAAGGCGCTGAAAAGCATGTCTAGTTTAGTCTGGCCTACTGCCTGCCACATCATCAGCTGAAAATAAACTGAGGCACTGTCATCAGCAGCTGGCCGTCTTTCTCAATGCTTAAGTGAAAAACAAAACCGCAGATTCGCCTTGACCTTCCCCAGAACAGAAAGAGGCATGTTGTTCTCTGTGGTTTTGCTGATGGGTAATCATACAAGCTACAAAATACAGTCAGCATAAAAAATGCCATCTTTCAGAGAGGAAAAAAAGCTTCCTGTGCTATTGTTGGCCTTAATCATAACTGCTTTGTCTTCCATTTACAGTTCCTATTTGCATAGGTATATTTAAGGAGACATCCCATAATGCAACTGTCGTAGTGGCACGGGCCATTAAGCACATCTACATTCTTGTATGTAACAGATTCAGGCTTTCTCCGAAGGGTAATTATATTATTCCTCCATTCTAGAAAAACAGCATGTGATAGTGAGGTGGTTGTTTATAAGCTAGCTTTCTGATTTAATACTAAATATTAGTAAAGACATAAAAAATGCTGTTAATTGTGAGACATTTTTGGAACGTTTGGAGGTTTTCAGCAGAGGTGTGACGCCGCATCAATTTACACTCAATTAACACAATCGTACAAAATATAGAATTGGATGAAAGTGAAAAAGTTTTCACATTTAATTGTGCTTTCAGTATGTAAAAGTCAGAAAAAGTCTTTGATCTTTGTGCGTTTACTCACCCACAGCCTCCGACAGGCCGTAGACTCTTTGATTGTACGCGTCCGTTTTGTCCCAGATGAAGGTGTAGGACAGGTTGGGTTCTGCGGGGAACCACTTCTGAAAGAGGCGTCCCACCACCGCCACCATCAGATGCACCTTCATGAGGTTGAAGGGGATGGTGGCTTGGGTCATGGTCACCTTGAGCACTGGCCGGTAGCCAGCCGCCCTCGAACTCAGATACATAAGGTTCAGGTCGCTACCCGGAATCGCCGTCTCCTCCTGAAGAACCTGCGCATCAAAGAAATAAAGAGGTGAAGATAAATGAAGATGGGGAGAGAAGGACTGACTCGGGAGCATCTGGAAGAGGCATTAGAGCCGAGGATGAGGCCTCCGATTTTTCTCTCCGCAGGATTAAAGCACATCTGCGCCTGTGTTTGCTCTGACCGCCATTTACTTGACATCTTGGATCTAATGAGGGAGATTTTCACGGGCGGAACATGCTTATATTTGCATCGCTGTCGGAGACTATTACTGTACCGCGTTCCACATGCTCGGCCACGAGAAAGAGTCAACAGACAGAGAGTGGTGCGGGCCACAACTTTTGCGGATTGATTTCAGACTGCTTCTAGACAGCTGGCCCGTCGTGCCAGATGAAACACAAGCGTGCAGTTTAAAGGTGCCCCTGGTGAGAAGTCACCAAAGTTCAGAGCTTTAGTGCTAATTTCTCCCCCTCTTTGAGATGCACAAAAGGAGCACAGGAGATGAGGAGCAGCTTGGATCAACAGAGAGATTCTGCATCACAGCTTTCTCCTCAAGTGCTTAATGAAAAGCCAGTCAAGCCACTGTGGAAAGACAGTAATCCCCCTGTCTTCCAGCTCATGGCATTGTCAAGTGTCCTACTGGGAGGGGACATTTGCTTTTCTCTAACACATAGGACAAAGGGAGCCAGAGGGAATTACTTTTCTTCTCTCTCTCTCTCTTTTTTTTTCTGGTTTGGATGCCGCTGCACTTTTCCGGGGATCAGTAGAGGGGGCTAGATGGCTTTGGGAGAACCTTTGATATGCAGTCTGTGGCTGCAACAACTAAAAAGAAAACCTAGGCAAACAGGAAACTAATGGTAAGTGGAGGATGAAATAAAAGGATGGCAAGTTAACTCTCATTTAACTCTCATATTCACACATACACAGACATGACCGTAGCATCAGTCTGTCAATTTGAACTTCCCTAACACTAGCTGATGCCATCCACATGTGTTCGTGCATACCCTACGCTCGTAGCTTTACTTAAGGGCGTCTATAAGCCACAATGCATTCATGCTATGCACCCGGCCTCCCCTCTGTGAACTTTGATTACAGAGTCTGAGCTAATAACATGCTTTACTCCGCCTGCTATAAGCTCTTAATAAATGGCACCGCATGCGCTGCCGTGTCTCTACGTGTGCAGCCGTGTTATTCTTAGCCACGGGGGCAAGGGCCGTAAGTGCATATGGCTGCATTAAAGCAAAATATTTTCTCATTTGCCAAATGAAAGGGAAGATGAAAAAGGCTTTGAAAGTTCATTTGATACAGCCCATTAAATGCACAGTAATAAAGACCAGATTGAGTTTTATCATCAAGCATTTTTCATGCTAAGAAAGGAAGCAAGTGTTGCGAAAAGCCAAAAAGCAGTCGGATCGACGCGCTCTCGTTACATTTCGAGGTGTTGTGCTTTAGCAGTTATTGAAGCAAAAACACAAAGCATGATGGGAAATCAAATATATCTTTCATTCACTAAATGTCTCATCTGATTTTCCACTTTCGCATGGAGGTTTTCGCTGGACGTGAAAACGTGCCGTTCTCCTCCAGCCAAATAAAATTTTTTCCAGGCCTGCGCGACGGCCAAGTGGAAGCAATATGCCTGCCCGTTCGGTGTCACGGCCGCTAAGCGTTACGAGCGCTGGATGAGGGGGGCCGAGGGATGTCTGTTTGCCATTTATGTGTGACGCTCAGGGTAAAAAAAAAAAAAGAGACCTTGGAGGCCATTACAGCTGAGGTCCAAAAGCCCCATATTAAATGCTAACTTGGTTGGGTCTGATTACGCCTGTTTAGAGTTCCTCTCAAAGCAGGCTGTAATTCAAATCAGGGCCCATCTACTTTGATGAGTGGGGTTCCACAGAGGGGACAGACGCCCCTGTTGGGACCGAGGAGAAACATGGGAAAAGGAGTGTGGCCTGTTACACATGCTCCTGACAATAAGGAAACAATTTTTCTCCTTTATGTCTCGGAGCAAACTCGTAAGACAGCATATGTGTTGGCCCTGAGTGCTCGCATTACAGGGGATGTTCCCCCCGCCACATGCCACAGAAAGGTAAGAATGGAAAAGCCGGGTTATAGAGGAAGGGATCAAATACACATCTGGACACAAGGTAGGGTGGAAGAAAAAAAAAAAAAAAAAAGACAGGGCCGAGCCAAGTTTTAGGAACCTCTCAATCAACAACAGCACTCACATGGCACAAAAAAACGTGACTGAGGAATTAAACTATTATTTATTTTGCTTTTTTTTAAATCATAACAATTAGCCTTAAAGGATTACTTGACTTCCAGAATAAAAATTCCTGATAATTTACTCACCCCCATGTCATCTAAGATGCTCATGCATTTCTTTCTCAAGTTTTTATTAAGTTTTTTGAGGAAAACATTCCAGAATTTTCCTCCATATAGTGGACTTCAATGGTGCTCAATGGATTGAAGGTTAAAAATGCAGTTTCAGTGCAGCTTCAAAGGTCTCTACATGATCCCAGCCCAGGAATAAGGGTCTTATCTAGCAAAACGATTGGTCATTTTCTTTAAAAAATGTATGTTTGTACACTTTTTAACCACAAATGCTCCATGCGTACTCTGTGCACTCCCATTTCATTTTCTCCTCCAACTTTAAAATCATCCGACATCGATGTTTTACCTTTTTTTTGTAAAGGGAATTTGACCTTCTTTACACATTTACTTTGTGCACACTGGGTTGGTACTTCTGCAGCGATGTCGGACGTTTTTAAAGTTGAAGGAGAAAATGAGATGGGAGTTTTTTTGACATACCCTAACCGCCTTGAACTGGAGTGCACAGAGCACACAGAGCTAGACAAGGCGAGCATTTGAGGTTAAAAAGTATATAAACTGTAATTTTTTCTTAGAAAATAATCGATCATTTCGCCAGATAGACCCTTATTCCTCAGCTGGAATGGAAGCTGCACTGAAACTGCATTTTTAACCTTCAATCTGTCTGTTGAACACCGTCCACTACATTGAGAAAAAAATCAATGTTTTCCTCAAATAAAAAAAAAAAAAATTCTTTGCAAATGAAGAAAGAAACACATGAACATCTTGGATGACATGAGGGCAAGTAAATTATGAAATTTTTTATCTTTCCTTTAAAGAATCAGTTTGCTCAAAAATTCCTGTCATTTACAAAAGCTATTATTCCTCACCTGTTGTTAAATGCATGATTTGATTCATTAAAAAAACTAAGATTGACTCATTTACAAATTAAACATGCCTCATTCTCATTCATTTTCATTATATTTAAAAGACTGCCCAGGATCTTTTTTTAATATACCTTTTGTGCTTCACAAATAAAGAAAGTCACATGGGTTTTGAACAACAAGTCGGTGAGAATAATAGAGGAATTTTCATTTTTGAGTGAACGATTCCTTTAAGACCTTAAAATTGTTTTGTGCAAGACAAACTAAGCATGCTTTTACATTCATCTCCCCAAAGACCCAGTGATTTATTTGCTCTGATGTGGGTCCAGTTTTCATTTTAACAGACAGGCAGCAAGAGGCTTGAGTCATTTTACACAGATTATGTAGGGGATAGCGCGTGCGGATTTGCACTATAAAAGGAACAAAAGGAGGGTGTGCGAAAGGATATAAAATGCTGACCAATATCTCCTCAATATGTGGGCTTGCGCTGAAGGCTGTAGTGATTTCAAACTCTTGCCAGCACCACGCTAAGATTCAAAACTCTTTTTCCTGAGTACTGCAGGTTGAAGGCAGAGAACAGACTGTTTCCTCGCATTTTTAGCACCATGACTGTTCTCAAAATCTTTTGTGACTGACTGAAAAGTGCACAGAGGAGCACGTCTAGACTCATTGCACATTCATACTGGCTGCTGCCATATGAGACCACCTTCTGTGCATGCAAATAAACAACCAATTTGAAACAATGTTCCATTTACAATGTTGAATTAGCACGTTGGTGGAAATAAAAAATTTGGACTGTTTTAGTTTAGTTTAAAGGAGAAGTCCACTTCCAGAACAAAAATTTACAGATAACGTACTCACCCCTTGTCATCCAAGATGTTCATGTCTTTCTTTCTTCAGCTGGAAAGAAATTATGTTTTTTGAGGGAAACATTTCAGGATTTTTCTCCATATGATGGACCGCTATGGTGCCCCGTTTTTGAACTTTGAAAATGCAGTTTAAATGCAGCTTCAAACAATCCCAAATGCGGTTGTAAATGATCCCAACCAAGGAAGAAGGGTCTTATCTAGAGAAACGATTGGTTATTTTCATTTAAAAACATACTATTTAAACACTTTTTAATGTCAAACATTCGTCTCATCTTGCACATTAACTCTGTGTATTCTGGTTTAAGACAGTTAGGGTATGTTGAAAAACTCCAATCTTATTTTCTCCCTCAACTTCAAAAATCATTTCAAAATCATCCTTAATCATCCTGCAGAAGTACTGACCCAGTTTTTGCAAAGTGAACATACAAAGAAGATCAAACACCCTTAACAAAAAAGGTAAAACAGCAATATAGGACGATTTGGAAGTTGAGGGAGAATACGAGAAGGGAATTTTGAGACATACCCTAACTGTCATGAACCGGAAAAAAGTTCAGACAGAGCAAGACAAGACAAGCGTTTGACATTAAAGTATATAAATTGTATTATTTTTATGAAAATAACCGATCGTTTCGCTAGATAAGACCCTTCTTCCTCGGCTGAGATCGTTTACAACCGCATTTGGGATCGTTTGAAGCCGCATTTAAACTACATTTCGGAAGTTCAAACTCGGGGCACCATAGAAGTACACTATATGGAAAAAATGTTGTGAAATGTTTTCTTCAAAAAACAATTTCTTTACGACTGAAGAAAGAAAGACACGAACATCTTGGATGACAAGGGGTGAGTACATTATCCGTCAATTTTTGTTCTGGAAGTGGACTTCTCCTTTAAGGAGCCCAACCGAGCCTTACCTGTGTCTCTGGAATGATGGGTCCGTTTTCAGGCGAGGATCGGAAGAAGGTGGAGAGTGGTGTGGCCACGATGAGAGGGCTGGGTCGAATAAAGCCACTCAGGTCGCAGCTGGGGATGTCGTTTTCCTCTTTCTTCATAACCAGGGTGTCCATTACGTAGAAGACATTCCACGGGATCCATACTGTACGGAATTGCGTCAGAAACGGCGCCCGCTCGAAGCTCAGCGTCAGTGATGCTCCGCCGTTGGCCAGAATGTCAAACCTGCGAAGATGAAACAGGAGTTTACAATATCTATTTTATACAGAAACTGATACACAGACATACTCTCCTCATTAGGTATGCATAATATGCAGGTAATGTACTGCGGAGGTGAGTAACTGAGATGAATTAGACATGAAGGCTGATGGCTAGACCTGGTTTAATTGTCTCTTCCTTTAACCTTCCTGATCCCAGTGCAGGTCTCCTCTGAGCCAAGTGTTTCTAAGAAGGCCCTCTCCTTCCTGACACAGGGCCTTGCCATGGTGAAAAATGCATGATAATGTGGCTGAGGCTTTTTATCATTGCATTTGTGTAAAAGCCAAAACTCTCCCTTGACTCTCTCCCTCTCTCCGTTGCCATGAGAGACTTATTAGAAAGGAAATGAGTCAGGAACTGAGCGTACTGTCCTATATTCCGATATTTTGCAAAGGCTGCAGGGGGGAAAGCAAGATAGAGCAGAAAATATGCACGTAGAAGCGTAAGAATTTCGCTCACGTGTGCGCACACATACACACACGCGCGGCATCTAAGCAGCTCTGGAGGAGAGGCTGCTGGTGATTGGTCTCTAACAGCTGCGTAGCTGGTACTCTGATTCCCTGTTGGAGTAAGTGGATGTGGAAGAGGTGTGGGCATGATTATCCACTGCCATTTTACGGTCTGCCCCGCTGTGGTCTTCAAGTGCTGCAACAGCTGGCTGAGTGGGCTAATCTCGGACACACTCCCCCTATCTATAGCCTCCCTTCTGCACTCTCTCTCTTTCAGTCTGGATCTCCTTGCTCCAGTCCAACCTCTTCTCTCATCATGTTTTCTATTAAACATATCTCTCTGGCAGCCTCTTTTTAATGCCGTTTTCCATCTCTGAGATGCACTGCCATGGTCAAACCTCTCTCCTCTCTCCTCAACTGCAAAAAACTACAATTCACTCCAAAATTATGTAATTATGTCTATTCAAGCCATTGGGATGTTTGTTGTTCTGTAAAACATAAGAGAACTTCTGAAAAATATCCTGGCCACTCTTCCATATAATGAAAGTGAATGGCTGCGGTCAGGTTCCAAAGGTCTTGTTTTGTACACCTGGTTAATACAAGATGTGTTTTGGTCCAGTCACAAGTGGACAACACTAAATACAGGTGTGAACAGGGTAGGGCTGGGCGATATGGGCAAAACAAATTATCACAATCATTTTTTGTAGTAAAATTCAATGTGAATATCCCACATTGCTGCCACAATACCATGGTGCAATGAGTGTTACTACAGTAAATCCATGGTAAATGATGGCGATGTGTAGATCGAACGGAATAACGGAAGCGACGCGCTCGGATTTTCCAGGCGCGTCCGCACCGCATCGAGATAATAAATGCATCTTCTCTAGTGAGCTCGCGCAGTGCGGCACTTTGAACTTTGGTCTGAGCGGATAAACGGTCCGTGTGGCGCAATTCAAATGAGTCGCGCTGTTTCGTTCCGCTTTTGGCACATAAAAATTATATCGAACATTTAGCAAACTTTTCATATCGTTTTATTAAGGAAAATTATATCGCAATAATCATCGTTATTGAATTATCACCCAGCCCTAGAACAGGGTCTAATACGTTTGACCTTGTTCACTTTAAACCATTTCCAGAGGTAGTTAAAAATGCATTCTGTGTTCAAACAGCCACTAAAGTCCACCTACTCTCCTCTGATTGAACAAATTCTTAAACATTACGATGTTCATTTCCTACCACTTTTACCAACAAAATCAGAATGTTAAATTAGATTTAAATTAAACGTGCTGGAGATATGTGACCCTTTAAAAAAACATTTTTCTTTTCAGTGGTTTAGTTTTGCATGCACATAAACAACAGGAGAAAACGAAGAAAAACAATAAAATGACATATGACATGAATAAATAAAAAATAGGCCTACATATGTTTCAGTGAAATAAGTGACAAATTAACAAAAGGAAAAAAAATGCCTGTTTTGTTTTATTTTTATGGCTGCACCAGAAGGAGAGATGGCTGAAAGCACATCCTGTTTGTCTTTATTATCTTTTACGACCAAAAATGACAGAATATTTTAGCTGTTTTACACTGTAATAAGAACAATATCCGTGATCACACCAGGGAGCAAATGAACAAATGTCATTATAATTTGTGTTTTATTTTGTAATTGTATTTTATAATTGTTCCCTCAAAGAAAAAATCAGGACAGAAGTGGTCGAAAGTGGACAGAAGAGCACGAACAGCAGATGTGAACGGGATTGTGTCCCCATCGTCTACTTGTGATCCAATCGACTAAAACGCGTCTTAATACAAAAAACTATGTTGTTATTGTTAAAAACTTTTAAATTGATTTTGTAAGTTGAAAAAAAAAAAAAAGAAATTAAAAATGTGAATTCAGGTTGATTGGGACACTTTTTGTCATTGAAATAGCTTGGGAAAAGTGTCCCAAGCAACCTGAATTCACCCGTATATATACATACATTATATAGAGAGAAATATAAAAATAAAATAAAGATGTCAAAAGCACATTTAAAAAAAAAAAAAATTACTGAAACTAAATAAAATAAAAGAATAACCAACAATAACATACATTACCAGGCAAAAGGTTTTGGACAGTAAGATAAGAGACTGCATATATTTGATCCAAAGAGAATTGAACACACAACATCAAAGAATCCCGAAAAAAAAAAATGTACTCAACTGTTTTAAATATTGATAATAATAATAAAAATGTTTCTTAAACAGCAAATCGGCACATTAGAATGATTTCGGAAGAATCATGTGACACCGACCAGTAATGATGCTGAAAATTTAGCTTTGATCACAGGAATGAATTACATTTTAAAATATATTCAAATAGAAAGCTGTTATTTTAAATTGTAAAATATTTAACAATATTACTGCTTTTGCTGAATTTTGAACCAAATAAATGCAGGCTTGGTGAGCTGAAGAGACTTCTTTGAAAACATTAAAAATCCTTACTGTCCAAAAAACTTTTGACTGGTAGTGTAAATAACATTAAAATAACACTGGTTTCAAAATGATAAGATCTTCTGAGCTGCATTTCAAAGCCTTCTGAAGCTATCATAGATTTTTTTGATAAACAGAATCGAAATGTACGTCTACACTAAAAATGTAATGGTCAAATCAAATATGGCACCTTTAGATGTCAATGACACCTTTTGTGCACCACAGAAGAAGGTCAGTCATACCGGTTAGGACCGACATGCGGGGCGAGTTAATAATGACAGAGTTTTCATTCTCCATTCAACTATTCCTTTAAAGACTCTAACTGACCCCATTCAGTCCACCAGCTGCACCTAAAACTCCTTTTTCAGTGATTCTATCTTTAATTACACTCAATTCAATTTCACTGCAAACCTTATTTCATTTCTCCTCTGCTTGATTGCTGTCTTTTAGCCATTCAGTCCTGACACATGACAGTGCATGATGGCAGGTCCTAACAGTCACTTCTCCTTGAACAAAGATGTCTGCTTAAAGAGCTCGCCGGTTACAGTTGTAAGGCCTTCATGATTGCGGTGCTGCTGCTCCTTAATAATACTGGGATTGGTTTAACAGTATGGGAGAGTGCAGCCCATTGGCTGATTGATTCCACCCTTGTAAATCCAATGCATTTTAAACAGGCCGTTTGCTAGCGCGCTGCTTCCTAAAGAAATGGCTGACATTTTCATGAGATGATCTTGGAAGATAAGACAGCACGCTATAAAACATATGCACGCACACACAAATTGTTGTGGAGCTATAAGAGGTTGTGTATTCAATCAAAGTTTTCACATATTTATGAATGTTTTATGCATAAGTACTAAACGTAAGTAAACAGATGGGTTTGGTGACATCTGTACTCTGTGCTGTATTATGACATTCAGTTGTTCAAGGACAGAAACACTATGGAAGTGTGTATAGGATGCGTGTCTGCTTATGTTTTCAACCTACATGCCATCCTGCCGCGTGATGGTGAATCCGTGGTCTGGGTAATGCACAAAGGACACGTTGACTCCAATCAAGGGTGTACCATCTGCAGTGAGCACCTGCCCTCTGATAATGGACACCAGGCTGCAAAACAAACACACATGGTTGGTGAGAAACACACACACACACACACACACACACACACTATTAATATGATTTACAGCATGACTGAACATGGATTCCCTAAGCTTTAAAATGTCTAATCCACTGTAAATAACTAGAAAGCACACAAAGTCTGTCTCTCTCACACATACACACACACTCACTCTATGCTTATTTATGTGACTCTTGTGCCCCCGTCTCTATAGAGAGTCATAACTCAGTCCCCTAAAGGCTGCTGTGGGATTCTTATGTCCTTAATTCCCAAGGCAGATTTTCCTTCGAGGAGCTTCATAAGGATCGACGTGGGCAAAGCTTTTTGTTTGAAGAACTGTAACTTTCCCACAGGGGAATAAATAGCTAAAATACTTCCTGCATGAAATCCTGCATTGTCAATTACTTTTTTTTGAACAAGTGCTTGTCTTTCAAATCACACACAAAAAAGGACTGCCAATTTAAAGCAGTGGGTGCACATAACTGAACTGCACGAAGGGGTCATATTATAAATATATATATGGTCCTTGAATCTGATTGGCTGAGAGCCTTTTCCAGCAGTGCTATTCTGGTGATAACAGAACTGATACAAACACTGTTTGTATCACTTCGTTTGAGATTTCTCACAGAGAGTGTTATGGCGGATTCCCAAATCCAGTATAATTTTATAAATCATACTGTTTTTATGTCACAGAATGTAGTTATAAGAGTTTTTAGGTGAGAAAGTAGTTGTTTAGACTTCAAATATGCGGTTTGTTAATAAAGATAATGTCTACTTGAAAATTTGCTTTAATGTTTTCGGAGATGTGAGCTCCAGGGCATCAGCTGGCATTCTGTGCTCATGAACCCGCCAAGAGCAGCCTTACCTCAGCCAGTTCTTATGAAATTTGCTGCTGGCTCTGATGTCTCTAGTGGTTAAACATGAGATATAATTCATTTTGGGCAACTCTAACGGCAGTCTTTGGTCTCATTACTCTATTTTTTTGTTCCAGAGCAAATAGTTTTGGCTGAGGGACCAAATAACGTTATATATTATTATATCACAGCTGTGCTGATATACAGCCATATCACACTGCACCTTGTGTGATATTGCTCCTGTGCATATATATACAGTTCTACAGTTTAAGTAAATATATCAACATAGGCTTATTGGAAATACATGCCTCTATATACATTTCTAGCAAAACTGAAAAAACATACCTATATGTACAAATCACTGAAGTTTCCAGTTGAAATAAACACTAGAGGCAGTAAAACTCCAACAACTTTTATTCCTTTTCACACAAAGTATGATTTACACTAAGAGTTTTGATTAATAAAGCCTTATTTTTACACAATTACTTACAGAATATTATATTATGGCTTCAAAACAAATTTTAACATTCTGCGCTATTTGAAAACTGATACTTTTGAAAACTGTTGTCACACTTCATATGTGTGAGTTTTCTAATTCAGTAGGTTTGCTCGGCAGCTCACGCGATAACTTGAGTGATGAAGAGTTACACTACAAACCCTGTGGAACAACAGTTCAACAAAACAGCTCAAATCCGCATAAGGAAGTTAAAATAGCACGGCTTTATCAACAAAAGGGTTTTTATATTACTTTTGCGTTTGGTAACACTATTGGTTAGGTTTGGGGTTGGTTTGGTGTAGGGGATATTTCCAACACAATAGAGCATTAACTTTTAGTGACACTACCTGAATATGTGCATTCCAAACAGCCGCAATATGTACCGCAACCAGCATAATAAAAACATGCCACAGTCACGCACTGAACGTGTCTGGACACTCCACTTTGAAACTGCCGCAAAACATGCAGTAAGGTACATAATTACAGTGTTGCAGAAATGTATGCAAAGGCATGTATTTCCAATGAACTTAGATTAAAAATATACGTACATATTTACTTAAACTGTAAAACTGCTAAAACAAACAAACAAAAAAAAAACGCACATGTACAGAGAGAACTAATAAAAAATATAATTATTCTTTAAATTTAACCGCATTATCTGAATCGTCTTTCATTCTCAACAAATACTTGTATAATAAATCAGTTTCAATAAATTTACTTGGCATATCTCATTCAATTACATTTTTGAAATCAACTGACAGTCCTAACAAAACAACAAAGCAACCAAGAGAATTACGGCCTGGTTTGTTTTGGGCATAAAGTGACTTCACCGCAGTGTTAAGGACACCTCGCTCTACTTATTGGCTGATTTTCCAGGTCATTACTGTTTTTCTGGAGGCCTAATCAGCAGTGCAGCAGTGAATCAAAGTGTGGTGTCACCCCTCACTTGGAGCTGGAATAAAGGAAGTGTGGAAATGACCCTAGGGTCACATACACAGGTAAACATTCCATAAATAAGCTGCCGTTCCTCATGATGTGACCGTAACTCAGAAATCCCATTTGCTTTGTGTGAGATAATAAAACAATAGTGTCCAGTGTTAGCTGCCACAGCCTGAGTGTCCTAAAAGCATGCTGTAATTCACCCTCCTCAGAGTTGTATTTCTGTCTCTTTTGCCCTGAACACCACACGTCACACTCGCTATTTACTCTGCATGTCTTCCACATGCTCCGAGGGCACCCTGACCACAAAACCAAGGATAATATCACTTACTCAAACTGCTATGAAGATAAAAGCAAGAAGGAAAAATAATATTTTTATTAACTAAAGTAAAAAATAAATACAAATGTAATGCAAATTAGGTATGTTTTAAAGCACGGCTGGTTTAAGCTGGTCATGTGCTGGTCCTAAGCAACTAGCTCCTGCTCAGGACCAGCTTAAACCAGCTCAAATTAGCAGCCATGCTTCAAAACATACCTAACCAGCATATGCTGGATTTTTAACAGGAATAACCTCAACCTTAATAACCATAACAACTAAGAATAACCTTCACCATGTTGCCATCGCAAGGATTATGACTGGATCCAAGTGGACATCTACCAAGGTGCCCAAGGTTATTCACTTTATTCTTAAAGGGATCACACAGATGCGCTCATCTCCGCTTCTCCGGACTGCTGACCCCTCTCAACGCTCCAGTTGTTTCCCATCCAAACCTCGCTGCTCAAAACACCTTCCATTTGGCCAACATGCTCCATGCAGGAGCTTAATCTGCTTAAAAGGCCCCTTAGTGCTGGGAAGCATGTAGCAAAATGAAAACAAGACATTTTCGTGTACATTGGCAGGGGTTTGCTGAGCCAGGCGTTTGAGTGAACGGACGGCTGAAGATGACAGAAGAAACATCTGGAGTGAGGCTGCTGGGATATACCAGGTATGTGACAGATACTTAATTCCAGAAAATTGAGAAGCTGGCACATTTGCTCCAGTGGCATGTTGTTTTACAATGTTTATGCTGCAAATCAATAGGTGGTTACCCTGAGGAAACACACAAACAGCAACTTGTTTCTTGGCGGGATTTTCGTTTAAACCTGTTTGACCCACAAGGCAGAATGTGGAGATATATATATATATATATATAATATCAGCCTTTTCTCAGTCAGCCAAAATATATATCTGTGCTGTGTCCATTTATCACCATTTGCTGCTTTCAAACAAAAAGCAGTCCAGCATAAAAACGTACAAATCGAACCCGAACTTTACAATGCACACAAAAACCAGAGACTGTAATGTTTACTTAAACATTTATATTCTTTAGCGGGCGATTATTCTATTTTATCATGAGCTGGGAGGATGAGGGAGTCTGGTACACATGGTTTGTGTTACATTCGATGACTGCCAAACAAACTCTCCAGCCAAAATGACCGATATTCGGTGCAGATGTGCCCTGCGTGGGTTTGTGCATTTATTTTTAAATCACATTAGTCTACACCTCCCTTTATCAGATGGGTCTTTATCTTGCCACAGAGGTACTTAAAGGTTTAATGTCCTCACATATGGGGCACCGGCACTGGGCCTATTAAACTCTTTGTTGTAGCTAATCGTGTTATCTGTCGTGAGCGAATCACAGTTGCCAAGCAATTTTTGCGAGTAATCAAGCTAACTTCAATGTTATTTCCATCTTAACAGAACATGTGCATTGAGTTATGCATAGGAGGCAGGGGAAGAGATAAACAAACTGATCATTATTGCATTATTATCACTTATCAGTCAAACTGAAACGTGACTGTGAGCATTTGTGGTGTGATCAGTCAGCCAGATATTAGCTTACACACTCACTGAATATTAGTCAGACAATAAAAAGAAAATTATGCTAAAAGCAAAAAAAAAAAACCCAAAGAGGGACTTGAAATAGCAACAGGCGCTTAATTGACAGAGCAAAAGGAACGAGCGAGGTAAAACGGAGCCATGAAGGCAGCTGACCATGACAACTAAGAAATGATTATATCCATTCAGGCAAACAGAGAGAAGATGCTTCGGACAAACCCACACTCTAGATGTGACAACATAATTAATAGCACTGCTTATTCAAGCGGGCTATTATCAGATCTAACATCTCTCTCCAATAACTGTTATGATGCTCTCACATACACAATGCAAATCGAGGCGCATAATTTGTACACTTACACTTCAATGCAACTTCTAAAAATCTTTCTCTCTGTAACCCAGGTCACACGGTTCTTATGAGGTTTTGTCAGCACATCTGTTTCCATGGTAACTGTATGAAGTCTTTAAGAGGGCTGTTAGGAGCAATTGTAGAGAGCCTTTTTTTTTTTTTAACATGTAACATGGTCTCTAGAAAGCAGAAACTAAAGGATTATAACAAAACAAGTCTATTCATATGCTTATCATCTAACATCAGGTCAGCCAATCAATTGTATCAAGTGTAATGAAATAATTAGACATGTGCAATCCATAAAATTTACATCACAAGCGGTCATAAACAAGTGCTTATTTTATCCTAAACGTTAAAGGGTTAGTTCACCCAAAAATTTGAATTCTGTCAATAATTACTCACCCTCATGTCATTCCAAACCCGTAAGACCTTTGTTCATTTTCGGAACACAAATAAGATATTTTTGATGAAATATGAGAATTTCGCACACACATCGACGACTGAGCTGAACTACTGATGTTTTAACAGTTTTTATTGCACGGCTCTGTGGAATACTCGATCCTGATTGGTCAGTCACCAAGGTATGTTTTTCCCTGATAATGATCGGTTAAAAACAATAACACAGGCTCATCTGGGTAACTGCCGGTAGTCCGCGCTAATCACTTGCTGGGAACATTTTTTTCTTTGTGGATTTGCGTTTCGTTGGCTAATAAAATATTAAAACGCAATTCTATATTATGAGTACAATTATTTAATTACATCATCCTGGTATCGCGGACTTGCTCTCTCATTTCATACTAACACAGCTGCTGCCATTTTGCGACGACTGTTTCGTACACTGTAATGGATTGTAAGATAACTAACAAACTGGTAAGATTCTGAAACATATTCATCTAAAATCAATATCTTTCATCACCATAATAATTTATGTGGTAAAATACTGTGAAATATGACTGAAGCATATCCCCTAAATGACCGTCTAGTTATCGCTTGCTAGCACCGGCTTTCTTCACGGAAGATTTGCGTTTAAATATTTCAACTCAGATCATCGTTTCATGTCTAATTATTTACTTTTGTGGCAAGCAGCCATGTAATAAGCGGGATAATGTACATCCAGCCGGTTGTTATCGCAAAATATATCCTTTCAGTCTTTTACAACAGCCCTCCGTTTTGCATCGGCTGCTGATAAGCCTGTCAGGCTTTATTCTGCGATAAAAACCGACTGGATGTACATTATCCCTTACTTACTACCTTTTTAGGCCTTGAACGTGTCAGTTGTATTGCTGTCTATATAGGGTCAGAAAGCTCTCGGATTTCATCGAAAATATCTTAATTTGTGTTCTGATAAGATAAAGAAGGTCTTACGGGTTTGGAACAACATGAGGGTGAGTAATTAATGACAGAAGTTTTATTTTTATGTGAACTAATCCATGACAGCTATAAAAACCCACTTTTGCTGGAAACATTATGGCATATGGTGCGAACCATGACTGATTTGTTTATAATCTTCTATCTAATCGAACTGATCTAAGAAGAATCACAATGATTCTTGCAATCTGTCAACCAGATGGATTATTTCATTGACTTCTTGAACTCTGCACAATAACATTCAACACAACACAAAAAACCCAGTGGACTGGTATTAAACACGTTTACATGATCAATGTAAGATGTAGTTCATCACCTGCCTGATAAACCTGGGCCTCTTGGGCATCCTTATTGTTAAGCACTGATACGCTCCTCACTATTCGAGGTTTAATTTGCTCATTGCAGCAGACACAGCAAACAGTCCTACCTTCTGTTAAAGGGGTTGTCTCCGTTAATGACATGCGTGCTCTCTGGGCCAATGAGGAAGCTGATCTGCTGATAGAATGACTGGGCAGCTTGCTGTGGGCTCGCGGGTTGGTTCTGGCTGATGATGTCGATGGGGTCAGGAGAGCCACGGCAGAAGGGTTGAGTCTGACACGAGCTCTGGAGGCAACAGTCTGGATCCATACAGTCCACCAGGCCATCTGCACACAATGCACATTAAAAACATGAGGTGCTATGTGTTAAAGAGTCTTATAGTATATCCTGTCTTACAGATCCTGTCTTAGGGTCTATGCTTTATACACCATCCACCCATTTTTTCTCTCACCTTTAGGGTCAAAGACATGACTGCAATATCCTCCCTTGCTTCTTTCACATTGTCAAGACTCTCTCTCTCACCTCTATCAGTAAACACCTGGTTAATGCTTTGTGTGGAAATGCGATCTGATCTCCCGCAGGTAAGTGCCATAAACCTCTGCCATCCGTCTCAGCTAGTTTATAAAAAGCCCCGCATACATCTGGCACACCGTCACAGGGGAGTTGTAAAGGAACACGTGTGCAAACACACACGCACACGCAAACGTGCTTTTGTTGCGCTAATCAGTATGAGACCGATTCTTTTTTTACTGCACCCTGAGCTGACACTGCTCTGGTGAGATCGAGACGGAGTGTCTGACTGTTTGTTTTGCCTTACGAGTGTCCCGGCACCCCCTGCCAAAAGCACCACGCAACTTCATGTGAGATCTGGACCTCTCGTAACTCTCACACTGCTTCAAATCCGGTCCGCTACGGCCAAAGTCAACATGCACGGGAAAAAAAAAATCTTTAGAGAGAGCAGAATCTGTTAACATAGCTTGCTCAAGTCATACAAAACAGAGGTCACGTAAAGGGATCTTTGGACATGTATATGTATTTAAGGAGAAATGTATTTATGTTTGTTTATATAAAGACAGTCATGTTCTCATCTTTTCTTTTTTGG
Source organism: Labeo calbasu (assembly GCA_019740295.1). Classification (NCBI taxonomy): domain Eukaryota; kingdom Metazoa; phylum Chordata; class Actinopteri; order Cypriniformes; family Cyprinidae; genus Labeo; species Labeo calbasu. The sequence goes on along the minus strand of JAHKKF010531505.1, from coordinate 37,167 downwards.
TCAAAGGAAGCCAAATTCAAAGAAATCTGCAATACCCGGCACGAAGACTGTACGACTGAGAATATATCATAACCTTACTGTATATTTTTCTTTCCGCTTTAGAAAAAAAACTTCAAAGCATCTTGTCAGGCTTCCAGAGGACTGTAAATCCTTCAGATTTACGATGTTACAGACCGCATTATCTCCAAGTAGAAAAATAATCTCCTCAGATACTTTGGAATTGCGCTATGCTTAAAGTTTCATGCGTTCACCTCAGTGGAGAAGATTTCCAGCCATTTTTGTTTGGACGAAACCTCATACCGGATCTCAAGCGTGCACGGAACCACACGTGTACCAAAAAGTTCTGTGTCCAAACACACACGCCCTGAATGCAGGATCAGTGGAGAAGGATTTACAGCCGCTCGCCCCTTGAGCAGGCCTGTCATTTTTGTTAAATGTAAGCAAAGAGAGATGCTCTGTTATTCATAGAGTCAGTCTCCCCTGATGTCTGTCAAGACAAGAAGCGTAACCTCCAGACTCTAAGCAAACCTCTACTTTTGAGATTTACTTGTCTTTGGTCTTGGGGTCATGTCTTAGTGTGCTATATTCTGATGGGCTGAAGGCTATGGGATACCACGGTGAAAAACAGAGTTACTCTTATAAATCAAGACATGCTTAATTTTTCTGTACCACTGGACTGTAAAAAATGATTTACCAAAGTAGCAAATAAAACAGCTTTGGAGTATGTTTTACAAGAAAAGGAATTTAATACATTTCAGTTTTCTTATTTGAAAATTTTATGCTTAAGTCAATGTATTACTTCCCATTTCTTTGTAACCGTTTGTAAAATTGACAATTTCAGAGTAAAAAATTGTTTCCGCAACATCTGTTTTTTCAGTGTAAAGGCACCAAAATGAATTTAAGGCACCAAACTAAAAATTACCTGATAATTTACTCACCCCCATGTCATCCAAGGTGTTCATGTCTTTCTTTCTTCAGTCGAAAAGGAATGAAGGTTTTTGAGGAAAACATTCCAGGATTTTTCTCTATATAGTGGACTTCAACGGGACCCAACGGGTTTAAAGTCCAAATTGCAGTTTCGATGCAGATTCAAAAGGCTCTACACAATCCAAGCCAAGTAATAAGGGTCTTATATGTGAAACGGTCATTTTCTAAAAAAATAAAAATAAAAATGTATATGCTTTTTAAACCACAAATGCTTGTCTTGCACTAGCTGGACTTCACGCATTAAGTAATCACGTGGGAAAGGTCACATGTGACATAGGCAGAAGTACCACCAAAGTGTTTACAAAGCAAATGTGCAAAAAACACCCTTTATAAAAAAAAAAAAAAGAAAAAAAAAAAAAAGGTAAAACAACACTATCGGGTGGTTCTGAAGTCGGAGTGCACAGGCGAAGAACTAATCATGCTTGACCTTTCCAACGGACTAGCACTGCAGAGCATTTGTGGTTAAAAAGTATATAAATTCATAGTTTTTTTTTATCATTTCACTAGATAAGACCGTTATTCTTTGGCTGGGATTGTGTAGAGCTCTTGAAAGCTATATTGAAAGTGCAGTTTGGACCTTCAACCCGCTGATCCCCATTGAAGTCCACTATATGGAGAAAAATCCTGGAATGTTTTCCTCAAAAACCTTAATTTCTTTTTGACTGAAGAAAGAAAGACATAAACATCTTGGATGACATGGGGGTGAGTAAATTAACAGGAACTTTTAATTCAGGAGTGAACCTGGCTAAAAACTTTATCACGACTTATATCGAGGGAGAAGAAATTGCAATGTCAGCCGTTTCATAAACAATTTAAAATGCACATTTTTACCGTTTCCACAGGTTACATCCTCGACCTGATTATCATTGACAAATATTTATCTGATATTTACATAAACTTTTCCATATGCATATACGTGTGATGCATCCCATTTAAATTTTATAACGTTCTTTCGTCCAGTCACCGGTGACCTCACCTCCTTCATTGTCCTTGCCGTCTGCGCACAGAGTCTCCATGGCAACGTCACAGCCAGCTCCTCTCCAGCCTGGTTGGCAGACACAATGCCAGCCGTTCTGATCCAGCGTGCAGCGTCCATTACTGTTGCACAGACCTGGACATCCCTCTGCAGAGACAGACATAGCCGTCATACACTAGTACGGACGTGTGCGAGTTCAAATGTGTCTGAGACTATGTCAAGTATGTGTGTGGTTTTATATTTATGTGACCGTATTCCCTCGGTACTGCAAGTTGTTCTGTTGTCGTTAAAAATCATCATACGTGGCCACGTTTGTGAAACACAAATGGTAATCCAAACAGATATACACTGAGATTGTTGTGAATGAAAGTAAAGGTTTAAAGGTGAACACAGACTGACGCTTGACTTCAAACAGGCCTAGTGAGATGCACAGAGGCTGTAGATTCACATGGATGTAACGGACGCTCTCTCGACACAACTAATCAATTCAAAAGGGATGGCAGAAATTTGTGAGGAAATCAAGGTGAGAAAAGAACCGATTGAGGAACCCATAAAAATTAAAAGAAAGAAAATTGAATTTAGAAGGAGAGATCAAAGGAAGGGATATAAGAGGGTGAAGGAATAATAAAATCAGCAACAGCATCCATGTGAAGCTACGGCACACAGAGAATCCCAGTGGCATAAAGTATAGGGTGGACGTCTGAGCTGGCGAGAGAGTGTGTGCTTCCAGCGCTATACTTTCTGCCCAGGTCACATTCCGCCGGACGGAATCAGAGGAAAGCGAGAGAGGCCAGGGGGAGGGAAGGGGAGGATTGTGGGAGAAGCTAGGCTAACAAACACCAGGGGTCAGGCTGCGGGATGCATGGAGACAGGACCCACAGGATTCCCAAACAAAACTGAAGGACCACAGGTGTGTGTGCGTGTGTGTGTGCGAGCGCATGTCAGTAATTGTGTGTGTGTGCACGTTTATGTGAGCGTGTGTGGCTTGTTCAAGACAAACAATGATGAATCTGGCAGATATAAAGGACAACAATAAATACAGCAAGGAGACTAGAACATAGACACGCTGACATCGTGCTTCAAGACAAAAAAATTGAAGGAGGGAGAAAGAAAGGAGGAGAGAAAGAAAGAAAGAAAGACACAGAGAGACAGCGGAGTGATTGCTTGTGACAGTTTCCCTGGGGCTTTGGTATGCATTACCTTTAAATCCTATCCTCTCTCCTATTATGGGGCCGGGAGGGAGGAAAATTCGGGAAAGAAAATGAACAAAAAAAATCTGAGCACTTGAGTCCAAGCGAAGGACGATTCAGAACACAAAAACACAGAAGGGAAAGAGAGAGTAAGGAAGCAAATGACCATAAAGAGGAGAAAAGGAAAGAGGGGCTTTGAGAAGGAGGAAGGCGAGATGTTGAAAGAAGAGTGGGAGCTGTTTCGACTTTGGCCGACTCCGTCTGGAGGATTGCCACGGCGTGTATATTGTGTTACCCGACGCATGAATAAATACCATACCGAGAAACGCTACGCACCATGTCTGTTTAGTATTGTATGAGTGAGAAAATGAAAAGAAAAACATGGAATGTGATAAAAATATGTTCCGAGCTAACATATTGAGGTTTGGAGTATCAAAGTAAGCCCGTAAGAGTTTAAGAAACATCTTAACGTTAAAAAAAAAAAAAAAAAAATTGTGAGAGTTCTTGGCGGTCTGATACACCATATGCCAGTTTGCGAGTCTGGAATCGCACTTGGCTTAGCACTGATTTAGCCCTGTGAAATCATTTCCAAAAACACCTCAGTAACAGTAAACAAGAATCTGCTAGTATCTCTTCTCTTGATCTCCATTTACACCGCCAGCTCGTAGTTCATTATAAAATAAACGCGCGGGTTCCGTGGCGCTCTATTGTTTTAAAAAACCAACTCGAGTGCGACTCTGGAACACGGCGGAGATGCTAAACTGCAGATGTGGAGCTGTGGTGATTTAGTTGGGGCGGAGGGGGATGGTTCTGCAGAAGTTGGAACATTAGCCAAGGAGAGCGCTGAGGACATTGGATTGGATTTCTGACAGTCCAAAAAAAGAAGCCAATGAAGAATCACAATAATAGCAGACACGCAGAGGAGAGAGAGAGAGAAGAGGTTATTAATGCGCCATAAAAATGTCATAAAGACCTCAATCCGGGACACGAGAGCTCAAGGGAGAGAGAATGAGAGAGAGAAGAAGAAGAAAAGACACAGTACCTTGGACATACGTCTCCGGGTGAGCTTTACAGGCAGCAAGAAGAAGAAAAAGGAGGAGAGAGAGGATGTTAAAAAGGTGTGAAAAGACAGTCAACCTGAAACACGCATACTGAAGCTTTTTTAGCACTGCTCGTAGATGTCGTAGTGCCACCCTTCTGGATCAAAAATCTTTCTTCACTGCACAGACATTAAAAAAGAGCAGAAACGCTAACTGGCTTCTGCTTTCCCAAAGAAATGTGTGTAAAATTATTTTTCGAGGTTTCAGTCTTTCTACTTCAAAATTTCATATGCTGAAACTAGCTTTGAAATATGTGAAACTTATTGGAAAATTCTGAGTGAAAATGGTTTCTAACACCAAATGTTTTTTAGTGTACACTCAACTTGTTCAGTGAACTTAATAAAAGTAAAGTAAACTTTCCACACAATTAGTTTAGGTTCATACATCAAGACTAAAACAAGTTCAATTAAACAAATAATATTTAGTTGGTTCAACAAAAAAATATTAGTTTAACTGAACTTGATTTAGTCTTGCTGTATGTATCTGAACTAAGTGCGTGGAAAAGTATTTACTTAATTTAATTAAGTTCACTGGACAAACTTTTTTTTTTTTTAAATAATTAGCAAAAAAACACATTGGCATGTTAACGATACTTTCATTCATAGTTGTAATATACCAAAAGAGTTGAGCAAAGAAGACTGATCTCAGAACTGGCATTAACACAGTTATTGCTCATCGCATGAATCAGTAAGTCAACAAAGCAGCCAGCACCCTAAGCATGAGCGCTACTCTCCTGCACGGTGGTAACCTCAAAACCCTTTCTAATCTCCAAAAATAACTCACCATTATATGTACTCTAACATGTAATTTTCTTTCATTATAAACACTTAAAAGGACCATTTTTTTCAACATATTTCCCTCTTAAAAGAGAAGTCCACTTCCATAACAAAAATTTACAT